>JBBPMG010000012.1:0-145564 GCA_038090195.1 Boletellus deceptivus
CCGAGGGCGGGGGCATCCCTCCGAGCCGCTTCTCCTTCCCTACCGTCAATTACGAGATTGACCCGACAAAACCATCCCTCTTCCAAATGTTTCCCCTCCGCACACATGTTCCTCGAGTCTCTCAATCCCTTCTCTTACTCATCCACTAGCCCGTCTGTAAAACCCTTGCTCACCGGTTCTAACCTTGTTCGCAATCTAGCATTCGAAAAACATGTTGCGGTCCGGTTCACCCTCGACGACTGGCAGACCGTCAGCGAGGTCAGTGCACACTATGTCCGCTCTCTCTCCTCTCCACCACCCCAAATCCATCCCCAAACACATCTGCCCCGGGGGGCACGACGCCTGAGGGGAGGGTGGGATCGGACCATGCCCTCTTGTTGGGCACCCACACCATCTAGCTTGCCGCTAGCTACCGGACCCGTTCATACCGTAGACTGGGAATGATCAGCACCGAACAAGGCGCGGACCGAATGGTGACGCACCGAGCCTGTGCCTGCACTGGGCATTCTGTCGGGATCGTCCGACAAGTCATTGTTCGACGCATTCGTAACGCACTGGTGCTTTGCGCTCGGGCCGTCTCTGACCCACCACGGTTACGAGGAGGACGGATCGATAGCTTGACGTTTCTCGCAACAACTCTTATAAGACTATTTCACGACGCGCGGTCTCACTCCGCGTTTGTGCTTTCTCTCTTGTATTCTGACCCATCCGTGTGGAGTGGGGCGGCTAACGATACCAATGTGGTCGACGGGCATGCTGAAGTGTAGCGAGGGGTAGCCTACATGTCCGGACCCGAGCTTGTCGAATGGATCGTGCGCATGGCCAATTGTCAAGCGCACGGCAACAAGAGGCTGGCGAGGCCATCCAAGTAGGACTAATATGGACATTTTGTCGCGTGGCGACGTGAATAAGCAGAATAGTCAATTCCTCCTAATCGCGGGTCGCGGCCGACAATGACCACGCCCATCGAACCCAACCCGCCGCGATGGAGCCCGTCGGTGGATCCTGCCTCCATCGTCGTTCCAGGGCTCGACACGAATGCGCCCGTAAACGACCAGATTGATCAAATCGAGCAGCTGATCACCATTAAACTGCAGGTGAGCTTGGGTCGTAGCTCGCCAGATCACGCCAGCGAATGATCAGAGAAGAACATAGACGCCAATTTTTCAAAGATACAGCACCTCATGTCGACAGCTCTGTTGCCAGCTGTGAAGCGTTACGCCGTTGGCACCGAACCTGTTCGTGAGGCGGCCAAGGTAGCGATCTTGTTCGGCTTTCTCACTCATGCCAGACTTTTTTAAACTCGTGTCGTTAGTTCTGGACGTCGTTTTTCGAGCAGGCTGCGCAAGTACATATTCCGACCCTCGGAGACGACGATTCCGTGCACGACGAACGGACGCAGTCGCCCGTCGCTCCTTCGGAATCGAGTTCCATCTCCCAGACTGGCCAGGATTCGGGTGCCGCCGCGACGCGTTCGCGCGCCGACACGACCTCGGCGTATGACGTGACCGCATCAGAGAGCTCATTTATGCCTTCAAACGCGGTCTCGTCGACCCCGGCGCGCCCCGGGCACGCGCCTGACCAAACCGTGTACGACCAGCCATCTTGGAGCGCTTCTCTCGAGTTGCCGATGGCCCGTCTCAAGAACGAACTTCAAAGCTTTGCGCGGGAAGAGGAAGAAGCAGCCTCTGCGCATGATACCTCCCTTATAGATAGCATCATGTATGAGGAGGAGAACACTATCCAGCAATTATCGTCAAAGGATCGAGAAAAGCCTGAGAGAAGCGGTTCGAGGCCCGGGCTTGACGAGCCCGCCGAGCCCTCGCGGATCCCTCGGAGCGCACAACCGACCCCGCGCGCAAACGCGACAAGTACATATATCTCACCACTCAAGGTCAAGTCGAAGACACCCGTCGCCGTCACAAAACATGCCCAATCCCTCCTGCCATCGGAACTGGCAAATGAGCCCGTATTTCCGTCGCCCCGTCGTCCAAGATACGAACGCACGCCAAAAAAGCCTACAATCGTCCCTTCCTCCGCGTCTTCGTCTAGATCTGCCTCGGCGTCTTCATCCGTATTGGATATACCCTCTCTGACGAAACAGGCGTCTGACTCGAACCCGGAGCCCAAATTCACTGCGTTCAACGACTCTTTTGATGATTCGGTCGATTTGATGCAGGGAATGTCACCGCCGCGGACGTTGGCATTCGCTAGAGCCCCACGATCCAGTGTGGGATTGGGACTTTTGCCACCGTTTGGGCGGACGCCCGGCAAAGACTTGTTGCCGACTCTGGGTAAAACCCCTGGGAAAGAGGCGGCAGATCGTATCCGGCGAGATCTACTGGGCGATATGCAAGGCCAATTTGCATCTGCAACCAGCACGGGTTCGACCAAGTTAAGAACACCTGCATTCGGATACGATTCTGGCAAAGCGAAGGACGATACGATGAGTACGATTCCGACCCCGCCTTCGCTGTCGCGGTACATTCGACACCCGTACCCGTCATGGGCGGACAGTAACGACACCGATACTAGCTTGGCGACCATGATGCGTCGCGTTGGCCTTGAAATGCCGGAGTCTAGTTCCAGAACGGATTCTGTTTCGTCGACCTCGCATTCGCGCGCGTCTTCGCAAGCGGGCGCTAGAAGCGGTATGCTTACGCCACCACTGAAGGAGGACGAACTACATACGCCTGAGCGCCAGGAACAAGGACTGGATCTGTTTGAAATGCATCAAGAAGAACAAAGTGCGATCCAGCTCGGAACGTACCCTCACCCAAGCGCGGACTCGGATTCGGATTCAGACTCACTCAATGACCAACCTATCCATTCTCACCAACCGTCTGCAGCATTTATTATGGCATCTTCCCGCGAGCCTGGCCCGGACGACTCTTTTGGGTCGTCCAACTCGAACCATTCGATGGACTCGCTGGGCAGAGATGGCTCTGAAGGCGAGGACGAGGCTGCTATACATCCTTTTGTGCGGGCGCAGGAGGGAAGCGGGGACCGCGGGGATGGCTTCGATGATAGTTTTGATTCCGAAGGCGGGTACGAGGTAGGTGAAGGCGAAGTGACCGACGAAACTGTGTTTGGGATCCCACCCGCGCAACGTCGGCAGCCAGGGAGGGGCCCAAATCAGCTGAGGCTGCTTGGAGAGGACCTCCTACAGGATACGATTGGGATTGGCGACCAGCTTGCCAAGGTAGGACGGGTCGAGGAGAGCCCGACGCCATACGGCCCCAGGGGTTGAATACGATGACCATGATATTATCCTATTTGTACTTAGTGGCCGATGGAAAAAGGAAACTTGGATCGGTGCCATGATGAACCACGTGATCGCCACCGAATGTGCGGAAGGACCTTGACTGGAGGGCGTCTCGGGTGCTAACTTCACCTTGGACACTGACGATGATACCCACGCAACGTACTGCGACACGTTCTCTTGGGCGGGTGCGCCTCCAGGCACCCACACACGCCCCGGTTGTCGTTCATGTACCCATGATACCCCGCGGAGCCGGACATGCGCGTACTCTTGCGATTACATGGAATGCTTCCTCAGAGGCGAGACGTTCGCTTCGTCCCGTCGGCGTGCCTCAGCACCGGGGGTTTGCGACCACTCCTCCGAGTGGGTAGGAGGGTGTCCCATCTGATCTTGGGTGTCCTGACGCTTGTTTGATAGCGGATCCCTACCCACGCATAAAGAAGCCCCATTTCGACAAGATACTTGTCGCCAACAGGTGTGTTACTTTTAGCATGCGCGTCTCCTTGCTGATGCATCGGGCGTATGCTTTCAGGGGAGAGATTGCATGTCGTGTCATTCGGACAGCGAAGAAGTTGGGGATCAAGACGGTTTCAGTGTACAGTGAGGCGGATGCACTGTCGTTACATGTGCTAGAAGCCGACGAGGCGTATTGCATTGGTCCTGCACCTTCGGCTGAGAGCTATGTGAGTGTTCGGTCAGGGATGTCCTGGCGAAGTGACGAATTGACCTGGTCATCTTAGTTACGCATTGACAAGATCATCGAAGCGTGTCGCAAGAGCGGTGCACAGGTCTGTCGCATACTTGCCCTCTTGAGGTGACGGGTTTCGTGACTTTTTGTTTTTGCTCCGCGATTTCTCAGGCAGTTCATCCAGGGTAGGATGTTGTCCCTCTCATTCACGTTATATTCTGATCAAGTGCATTCCGTGCAGGTATGGTTTTCTCAGCGAGAACGCCAAGTTCGCCGAACGGCTCGCAGAGGAAGGCATTGTGTTTATAGGGCCTCCGTCAAGCGCCATCATTTCCATGGGCTCCAAGAGGTCAGTACATGTCCCCGACCGTATTATACAATGTGGTGACCGAGGAAATATGATAGTGAATCCAAGAATATCATGTCCGGTGGGTCGCAGTCTCTCCATGTTCATCCTAATAACGTTGCTGACATTTACGGATGGAAGCTGCCGGCGTACCATGCGTTCCGGGGTATCACGGTAGCGATCAAGACCCTAAGCTTCTCTCCGCTGAAGCAGAGAAGATCGGTAGGTCTTCAGGGTTATTGGAGGGACTAGGTCGAGACGTGATGCGTTGGTAGGTTACCCTGTGTTGATCAAAGCCATTCACGGCGGGGGTGGCAAGGGTATGCGCGTGGTGTCGACGTCTGCCGAGTTCATGGATGCCCTGGAGTCTGCCAAACGCGAGTCCTTGAAGGCGTTCGGCGACGCAGATGTCCTCGTCGAGAAATATATTGAGCGACCAAGACATGTGGAAGTGCAAGTCTTCGCAGATACACTGGGTGGGGTGGTTAGTCTTTGGGAGCGGGACTGCTCCGTACAAAGACGTAACCAGAAGATCATTGAGGAGGTGGGATATACGCCAGTGTTTATGGCGGGGCCCACTCTAACTGTAGATGGTTCTTAGGCTCCCGCTCCGGGCCTTACCCCCGAACTTCGTGCAGACTTGTCTGAGAAGGCCATTGCTGCCGCGAGAGCTGTTAGCTATGTTGGAGCTGGTACAGTGGAATTCATCTTTGATAATGACTCTCGAAAGTTTTACTTTATGGAAATGTGAGCAGCTTTGGAATTTTGTGATGCTGAGGCTCAGCTGACATCAACGCCAGGAATACAAGATTGCAGGTTGAACACCCTGTCACGGAAATGATAACCGGTCTTGACCTTGTTGAATGGCAGCTCGAGGTATTGTTTATATGTTGACTCGTTCCGTCGTTACCCATGCGTTCGACAGGTTGCAGCCGGCAACTCGCTTCCTCTCACTCAATCCGCCATCCCTCTAGTCGGGCACGCTTTCGAGGCGCGGATCTACGCAGAAAATCCTCGAAATGACTTTCTTCCTGATTCAGGACAGCTCCTGCATCTCTCGACGCCAACCCCTACGCACGTCTTTGCGCCACCATTGCCGCCCTACATCACTGAGTCAAGTGAACCTTCGCGACGCGTCCCCGATGTAACCGCTGTAGTCGCTCCATCGCTCCGTCTCGAACAGGGATTCGTCGAGGGTGCACAGATTGGCGTGTTTTACGATCCGATGATAGCTAAGCTCGTGGTCCATGGACGAGATAGGGCCGAGGCTTTGAGGATGCTTAGGCGGGGACTGGAAGAATACAAGGTAGTCGGTGTTTCCACCAATATCGAATTTCTCAGAACGCTCGCGGGGAACGATGCATTTATTGAAGGAGACGTAGAGACGGGTTTCATCAAGAAACACTATTCGGAGTTATTTCCTCCGATCTCAGAACCTTCACCAGAATTATTGGCGCAAGCTGCTCTGTACGTCGCCCTTCGAGATCAAATCATCCCGTCTGCCCTTCAAAGCCCTTGGTCAAGTCTCGGCTCACGTCGGTTCGGTGGAGATGTCTATGAGCGTATCGTCACACTATCCAAGGACGACGCTTCTGCTGCCCGCGTCGATGTCACACTCAGATGCGCATACTCCGATCACTTTGATATTACTGTGGATGGTTCACCGCCAACCATTTTCAAGTCAGTCTCTGCGCAACTTACTTCTGCAACAACGCTTTTCGCGTTCTCGACGAACACGACTATCATTTCACAACCCCCGTCGCCTGCCGTCCCCGCATCAGCATCCCCGAACGCGATGGAACGACTCCACCTCTTCTCGGTGGATGGGACTAAGACGACGCTTACGCTCCCGCCCCCGGCATGGTTGTTGTCATTGGGCGGAGATGTCTTAGCCGCGCACAAGAGTGCCCTGCGTGCCCCGATGCCAAGTTTAGTTGTTGAAGTGCGCGTAACCCCTGGGCAGCGCGTGGACAAGGGTCAAGCGGTAGTCGTCTTGGAGAGCATGAAGACGGAGACGGTGCTGAGGGCCGAGGTATCGGGGGTTGTAAAGACTGTTGGCTGTACCAAGGGGGAGATGGTGGAAGAGGGGAGGGAACTAGTGGACATTGAAGAGGATGATGCGGCGGAAGCTCAGTGAGCTTGGATCGCGGGTCACCCTTGTTGCAAACTACAACTATTGACACTCTGGTTAGGCAGGTGTGCACCTAACACTGGAAATTGTACCATTCTCCTTCTAGGCTCACCACCCGAGCCTCTGCGAGGGTGCGCTGCCAATTCTTTGAGCAAACTACCATTGGGATAGCAGCCTACCGTGATGCATCTGAGCGTTGGATGGTGAGCGCATGTCCGTGCTTACCGACATTTGACCAGTCGCGAACATGGAGGACGCCCGCAAGGTCGTAGAACTCCGGGACCGGGACGGATACCACAGCGTTTTTCCGCCGATTATTGGCGCAGGAAAGGCCTGTGCTCGAAGGGTACACTCGGGCGCTGAATCAATCTCCAAGTCCCGATTTCTTTGGGCCTCTTTGAAGCCACATTGTGATTGAAGTACCCAATTAATGTCATTAATCGCCTCTTGGAAGCCACGACTCTGATATGAATGGCAAGTCCTTGTTGGACTGACTGGCAGGCGACAGCTCGCTTGGACGACCCCAGAAAATGTGCAATTGCCACTGCATTCGAGGAGTTCTCTGAATTCTTTTCCGGCCTGAGTTGCGCTGCGTGGTCGGCTTGACGGTCGAGAAGCGAGTCTGGCACTCTTGCACCTAGCTAGCCCACGATATGTACTCAGCCCGAAGCCTGTTCGACAGGACCGATTGAACGAGTGGGACCATGCTATTTGTCAGTGTAGTAGTAGTAGGCTATGGAGCACTGATTCCTGATCGTCCGAGGAGATGGTGTACGCCACCCACTCGACCGATTTCTACGCCCTACTTCAGATCCCCCGCGATGCGTCTCTCGACGACATCAAGCTCGCCTACCGCCGCACCCTCTTGCGTCTCCACCCCGACAAGCAGCAGCCCCGCGCGCGCGCGCGCTCCGACGAAAATGCTGGTCTTGCGCTCGACGGGGTGACTCCAACGCCCATGCTGGATCAGCCTCGTCGCTCATCACGGACGCAGGCAGAGTCGGTCGACGTGGCGCTGCTGAAGGAAGCGTACAGGACGCTCTCGGACGTGGGATTGCGGGCGGCGTACGACGGGTCGTTGAAGCGAGAACTTGAGCGCAGGCGATCGCACGCTTCGAGACCGGCGCAGGTCGTCTCGCTCGACGAATTCACTGCGACAGAGATGGGGACGGAGTGGCGATATAGGTGTCGGTGTGGAGGCATGTACCGCATCACGCAGGTTGATTTAGAGAGCGACACGCATCTCGTGGGTTGCGAGAGCTGTTCAGAGGTGGTCTGGGTTGGATATGAGGAGGTGGTAAGCGAGGGGGCGGAAGAATAACACAGGCATGTGAATGGTGATTGTCTTCCTGAGGATCTGTTTAACTCTGATATCTCAAGATCTCAGGCCTCAGGCTCGCTCGTTTTCTGCGGCCGTGTCTTATTCGTGCACCCACAACACGCTACAACCCAGTACTTAGATTGAGTCATAAAACAAAGAATGATACTGTGCATTTGCCCTCAAAAAATAGACTTTGGTTCTGCAAGAGCAACAGCCAGGTACTCCCTCAGTCAAGCTGCATCACACCGTCATCCATACCGGATCCACCTTCGTCCGCCGTAAATTCGACGTCAGGAGGCTCAGCAGGGCCCTGATTCTTTTTCAACCATTCCTTGTAAAGTACGTCGCGAAACTCGCGTGCAATCGCCATCGAGACTGGCCATGGGACTGCATTCCCGATTTGTCGGTGCATCTCGTTTATCTCAGTCTACGAATCGATGTGCAAAGTATGAGGACGCTCACTGTCTTGATACGGTCGTCCTGAGCATAGAATGTGAAGTGGTCAGGGATGCCTTGTGAACGGGCAAGCTCCCTGATCGTCACGACGCGTCTGCTCTAAAGCTACGTGTCAATACGGGTTCCCAAATGTAGGAGCACGCGCACGTAGGGGTGTATCACCCGACATTGCTTCGCCGTCGGGTCCACATTCGTGACCGTCGTCTGGAATACTCCGTCTCGCTGGATGCGTCCATAATATCCTATGATCGCAGTCAACTGGACGACCTAGTTGTACACATGTGGGTCACTGCTCACCAGCCTGGAATCCCATCCTGGCGGTAGCCGACGCAGGGTTGGTGAACTGCCACTCCCAAAGATGGGGAGGTAAACCTTATTCAAGATCAGTCGAAAAGATCATCGCTGCCATGAAATACATTACTCCGGTAGTCAGCGTCCGGTTCGACGGGAATCTCAACGACCCTGTTCATGACAACAGTTTCAGCACGACGCCGGACTGCGAGCCTCTGAATGGCTTGCCTCTCCACTTTTTTGGGTTCGTAGGTGCGCGTGTAGTGTTGGATGTCCCGCGTCGGTCGACTGCGGCACATCCGTTGGAAAGTCGTTCGTGGCTCGTATGCGTATGGTACATCAGGACCACTGAAACCGCACCATGGCCTATTTTCACTGCATTCCTTGATGCTATTTTCCGCCGCCTGGCGCCTGGTGGGCTCTTGTCTAGGGTGTTTCCTGTGAAAGAGCCTCAAGAAAACCTTACACACAGAGGGACTTAACATACCACTCGAACTTGGGAAGGTCGCTGATCGCGTCATGTACGGATACATGCCGATGTGGCGCGACGCCAGGGAGTGTGGTAATCGGCCGAATCGAGAGTCCCTCCGAGACTTTGATTTCCAATCTGTCGGAGTCAGGGAAGTCGTGGGTAGGCTGGGGAAACGGAGGTAGTTCCAAACCCCGTTTGGCAGCTATGAGGAAGAACCGGACGCGCGTTTGCGGTGTTCCGTAGTGCGCAGCCTGAAGAAGACCACATCGCATTTGATATCTAACGTAGTTATCGACGTCGTGTTGGTGCTGCGAATTTCCTGAGGACAGGGGCGCTTACCCCATATCGATGAGCGCCGCGGCAACGAGCTTCAGACCACCCATCGGGATTCCTCCCTTGACCGAGTATTTACTGTCCTGGTGTGCACGAAGCTTGTATTGTAGAAAACCTCGAACATTCTCCAATATGCAATACGATGGTCGGAGAAAATCGATAAAGGAGAGTGCGGTGAGAATCAGACTGCTCGAGCGGTCCTTGGCCTTTTTATACATGTTCAGACTGGAGTGGGGCTGGCTATAGATAGGTCAGAAAGATTTAATAAATGATACGAGGACCTACCAAGGGAATCCAGCTACGAGACAGTCGATGTCACCAGGCTTTGGAGGTGGAGGCAATTCACGCTGCGGAGCTTCGATGGACTTTAACGGTTCGGGGTGTTTGTTTTCGTGGGTCAAAATCGCGTGGAGTAGGACCAGATTGCAACATTGATTGTAGATTTTGACGTCCACTGAGGAATTATTTCTAGCGGCCAAATTATCGTCGATCCCAGCAATTCGAATCGTCAAACACTCACCGCAAGGTCTTTGCTGCACTTGGGGAAATCTCCACAGCATGCGTCAGTTTGAAACAGCCCAGTTCCTCCATCGCCAGAGAGAATGCGCCAGATCCACCGAACGGATCAAAGACGCGTAAAGGTGCCTCCCTCTCCAAGAACGTTTTCATCCCGCTAAAATTCTTGAGGTCTTGTTTCACACATCTGGCACAGATAGGTAAGCCGTCCCAGCGCACCCGACTCTTGTCATCCCATGACACGTGGCTAAGAGAGTCAAAACGATATTTGACATAGAAGTGGTTGGGGGACATTGCTAGCCATGCGTCCAAATCAGGCATGCTTCCTTTGATCACCACGTAACATATGCCAATCAAGTCTTCGATCGGGACCGTCATCTTGTCTTCCGTGTAAAATAGATGTCTCTAAAACGCAACACGTGAACGAGGAAACAGATCTCCAACCACACATTCCTACCTCGTCTTTGAGCGTCGCGCTCGGTCGGCTACCAACCTTGTCTGTACGTCCAAAAAGTCGAACAACAACTTTGACCCCATGACGCTCCCGATTGTGACTGAATTTGATTATATGACCAATAAGGCACGGTCCATCGTCGGATTTGATGAAGATGCAATCGTCCATGTGGTATTCGACTCCATGCCATCGCACACCGAGATGTATCTTCTCTGGCTGGAGACCCTGATCAAACTTTGTAGCCAATTCACACGCAGGACAGTTGTCTGGTGGGGGTTCCCGAGCAGAGGTAGCCAACATGTTCACATCGACATCTGTGAATGTTCCTTCGTAGTCATCCCATAGGTACCTGGATCTCGCTGTCAAGACCAACCGGCCATGATTATCAGACCCATACCTGTAAAAAAAGTCATGTGGTTGGACATCAGCGAGGGATTGACCTGGCTCGATGTAATGCGTTCTGACTTTGCCAATGATGTGTATCAGATTCTGAGTGTCACATTGGTTAGTCAGAAATAGTTCTTGGGAGTGACCCAACTCTTGGAGGAGTGTCTTAGAGCTGTGCTCGAACCACTGCACGTGGATAGTCTCGTGCTCTTCGTTCATGTATATGATCCTACCAAACCTAACGAAAGCCTGGATGAAAGACTGCAACATGGTGCACGACTATACTTTACCAAAAATGATTGGCAAGAGTGTCCGTCGAAGGCAGAGCATCGGGATCCGGCGGAGTATCATTCCCTGGATAAAACAATACAGTGTCGCCGACCTGTCTATCGCCTTCAAGACGATGGAAGAGTAAGAGTATGTGTTCTCACCTCATATTTCACATCGTCTATTAGTATATGTTTCAGCCAGCGTGAATGCCTTATCCTTTGATCGGGCCGGAACTGGACAAGCCGGCGGGTATGCGTGCGCATCAGAAACCCTTGAAGTCTGAGGGTAAGTTCCTCTTTCGGTATTTCAGGCTCTGGTCGAGGGCGGGGGCCAATGACCCTGAAGTTTTCTCTGAATAATGGGAGGGCCATCTGCGCAATCCGTGGGGTCACGTGTGTAGGCACCTTTTCCTTGAGCACCGCCAGGTCAAGGTTTCCTTTGTATTGAGGACGGAAGTCGTGCGCTGAAGGTTGCTTTGCTCGGTCCTTCCTGCCTACCCGCTTGAATATGACGGGAGCTGGGAGAGCAAGAAGGCGATGGACTACAATAGAATTTCGAAGGTCATCTCCATGTGGAACTATCTCAAGAGTGCTGCGTAGCTTCGGGACCTGGAATATGCTCAATACTTGCATTTCAATCCAGGAACGAAATAGACTCACAGCGTCCCATAGCTCACGTTCGGTCAGAGTTTGACGAAAGACTTCCTCACGATTATATTCTCGCATGAAATCGGGAAACTCTCGACCTGGTTCCCTTTCGGCGGAGGATACCACCAATCGCAATATTGTCTGTAGCCTCCAGAAGGGGCGGAAGTGGCTTCGATACCTCTTAGATGGATTTAACACGTCAAGTTCATAGAGTGCGTGGTCAGTTTCGACGTAAAACGGGCTTTCCGAGTCAATATACAGCATATCACATGTCTCCATCCAGAAGACCACATACCTATCTGCTTCCCAATACCTTGTAAAGTACCGGAGGACACGCGACAAGCGGACATACTGACGCTGAGCCTCCTCATCGAACCAGTCCTCCTGACCCTCGTCTTCGTCTATCTCGTATCTTGCAGTAATGAATCCAGCAGCGAGAATACGACGACCACCCCCCATGCCCTCTTCGAGGACATCGAGTGGGATCATCTTGTTGCCGTGATCAGCATCAAAAAAGGTGAAAGAGGAAAGGATGCGAGTTCGCTTCATGCCATCGTCTGGGGGATCTTGCTCCTCGCCAAAGACGAGTAGATCCTCAGTTTCCAAAATCTCGTACGGTGGTGGTTCGTATTCCGGTGCTGGTGCGCATGAAGATTAGGACGGGCAGACGCTGGAACAAACTGGACTATACTGGGTTGTGGGACTGCATCCAGGTTTCGACGTTTCGAGCCCTAGAAGAAATGAACGAGACGGTTGGTCAGAGTGGCTATATGCACGCACTCGCAGGTCTGCATCTTCAGCACCCGACCGCTTGCGACTACTATCGGACGTGGTCGCTGAGTCGTCTGGATCATCGATGCCAAATGAAACGTCGAGGGCGCTCCGTCGGTTGCCGCGCCGACTTGGACGTTGTATCATCGTGACAAGTCATTCGGGTTTGGTAGTGCGGCGTGCAACACATACATAGCACATCTAACCGGCTAGGTCCTTGAACTTAGACGTCTAAGTACCGTACAACTATAGGGTAGGTGGGGATCGCTACGTATGAAACCGAGGTAGTGCATTCAAAGTACTGACTTTCACCAAGAAGCGGAATACAAGTTACCAAAGACGACGAGTGAAGACAGTCAAGGTGGAAGGTGCAACGAGTCGAAGACACGGGCATTACCGTACCATACCTAACTGAAGATGCAGGTCGGTAGCAGCTCTCGTCCGAAGTCAGGGACTGACCAACTTACAGACGTACCTCTAAGCCAAAGCCTACGGGCGCCGGAAAGCAGATATTTACTTGGCCGAAACAGCAGTCATGTTGGATGCCTCGGGTCCTGCAAGCGCGCCTTCTGGGACAGCACCAGAAGAGGTTACTGGCTCGCCGACTTGATGAAAATCTGGTAACACGAGGGGGCATCATCAGGTGAGGTAAGTGTCTGAAAGAGAAAGGTTGACCTAAGATCTCGCTGTACATCATGACTTTCCACGTGTCTACAGGGAGATCAGCGTCGTTGAAACTCCAATCGAATTGTTCCGCAGCGACCGGCTCGTCGGTTGGGTCATGGTATGGTGCGACATACTCGTGCGCGAGGGATGTGGCAGCATCTATACGTTTGCGCGGGTCAAAAACTAGCATCTTTTCCAAAAGATCCAGAGCTAGTGGCACATGAGTTTCATTACCAGTGGATGCAATCTATTTCGACTAACCATCCGGATCAGTAGTTCTGAGCTTTTGGCTAAATGGTACGCGCTCGCGTTTAGGCAAGCTTTGGACGAATTTTAGCGTCTGCGAGTGACAAGTGTGAGAGAACGAAATGGTCGAGATAGAGAACGCACGTTCTCGCTCGCAATGGTCTCGATAACATCATCCGGAGGTGTCCCTAATAGCTCAGTGATAATTGAAAACTGATTCACATCTGCATTCTGCTTAGTTGAGTCCGCAGGAAACACAAAGAGATACATACGGTCCTTGCCAGGGAACAGTGGTTTTCCTTCCAACATTTCCGCAAATATGCAACCAGTACTCCAAATATCGACCGCTACATCGTACTTTTGCCATGTCAACATGATCTCAGGGGCGCGATAATATCTTGTTGAGACATAGCCTGTCATTTGCGGATCTTGAATGCGCGCCAGACCGAAGTCACATATCTAGGCTCAGAAAATCACACCATAAACAAGGGCGACGTGGAAAAGCGAACCTTGAGGTCACAGTTCTCGTTGACAAGTATATTGCTGGGTTTCTGACAGGGGCAATCAAGACGGAGCCACGAAGGGAACTGGATCGATCACTCACCAGATCACGATGGACAACGCCAGCAGAATGGACATATTTGAGACCACGCTGTTGACTGTGAATGACGTGACAATAAATGGAGGGAATAAACACACGCACAAGGATCTGGTATAAAAAGTACTGGATGAACTGTTTCTCCAACGGGCGCGACGTCAGCAGGCGATGCAGGTCGGTTCCAAGAAGCTCTGTGACAAAGTACCTGGATAGCGAGATGAGAGGCCGCTTGTGTATGGCTGTGGGATGTCCTCACAAATCCTCCAGAGGTGATATGAACACGTCACTTAGACTGATTATCTGAAAAGCCCGATGTATGTCCTATGGATTCGGAGTGGGACCACAAGAGAACGTACGTTCTCGTGCTGTATGTGTTTCAACAGCTTGAGCTCGCGATACGTCCGCTTACTCAGGACGGGTGTACTGAAGGGCTTCATGATCTTCTTGATCGCGACGGACGAACCCGTTAGCTGGTCTTTTGCAGAGCTTGACACGCTTGAGCAGTGGGAAGGTGGGAAGTGAGGAAGACGAGTACCAGACGAGACCGAAAGCGCCTGGGAGGGGGTCAGCGAGGTGGGATCGAGCGATACAGCGGGCGCACCCATCCCAACTGGCTGTAGGTCGACATATCGCGTGGTGACCTAGAGAATCGACAGGAATCGTACGGGATCGAAGGCCGGGGGATGCAGGGAACGCACCTCGAAGGAAGTGCCGAATATGCTGAGCTTGACAAAGGACATGGTGGACGAACGAGGACGGGGACGGGTCGAGGGAGAGATGACAGGGAGACCGAGATCAGATGGCTGCCATACGCAGCAAACGGTAAAAACCCTCCTCCCAGCGGGCCCAGTAAATTTGGAGCGGCGTCCGTTGGATCAAAGAGCCTCGCTCGTCCGGACGCACTCTTTCGTAATTCTCAGCGCTGCCCGCTCTTCTGTCCGCTCTCCCATGTCCTTCATCCGCGCAGCCACATTGTCCCGCTCAGCGGTAGGTTCTCCGCCCACCGCGCGCTCCCCGCACTCATGTTCATGCTCGCCAGGCCAGGCTCTACTCCACAGCACCGCCTGCGGCCAAAAAGTCGGGCGCGTCCAGATACCTGTTGCCCGTCGCGGGTGCTGCGGGCGGTTGGCTTCTCTACGAGAACTACTTCAAGGGCGGACCCGAGCAAGTCAAGCCGAGAAAAGTGTTGACCAGCCCTCTCGACCCTCAGAATTTCGTCGATATCAAGCTCAAGAGGGTCGAGCCGTACAACCACAACACGTCCACGTATGTCTTTCCACGGGGTCGCTGATTCGGGTGCCCACGTATCCACACAACAGGTTTGTCTTTGAGTTGGGCGAGGGAAAGGCTTCTCTCCTTCCTATAGCCTCGTGCGTGCTCCTCAAGGCAGAGGATTTCAAGGACGCCGGTGGAAAGCCCATGCAACGACCCTATACCCCGATATCTCCTTCGGAGCTGGAAGGAGAGTTGTCCTTCATCATCAAAAAGTATGACACCGGCAACGTCTCCAAGTATATCCATTCTCTCAAGCCTGGCGACAAACTTGCCATCAAGGGACCGCTGCCTAAATGGTCCTGGAAGAGTAACCCCCATATGTTCCGTGTGACGAGCTTCAGTTAAATTCCTTGTAGCGAACGAGCTTGACCATGTCGGTCTCATTGGCGGTGGTACCGGCATGTGAGTATGTGTGCATGAAACAGCCTCTTGCGTGCCTGACTGTAGCCTTCAAGTGCACCGTTGTACCAGGTTCTGCAACACGCACTCGCGGATAAGACCAACAAGACCAAGTTCAAGTTAATCTTTGCAAACGTGACCGAGGCGGACATTCTTCTTCGGGAAGAGCTGGACGCTATAAAGAAGAAATACCCAGACAACTTTGATATCGTCTATGTGCTCGACAAGCCACCACCAAATTGGAATGGTGACTGCACATCCTTTTGGTCCTCTAACGATGCTCACAGCACACCCTGGAATCAGGCCCGAGCGGATATGTTAACGGAGACCTCATCAAACAACACTTTGCCTCACCTTCTCTCGGCGACAAAGTAAAGGTGTTTGTTTGCGGTGCGTAGTCCTGCCTCGAGATAGGTAGGCTGAGGCTGATGGGTTCCCAGGTCCTCCGCCGCAAGTCGCTTCCCTTGCTGGCAAAAAGGATGGCCCTTCCAAGCAAGGAGAGCTGGGTGGCGTCCTAAAGGATCTCGGATACTCTGCGGATCAGGTGGGATGTCATCCAAGGTCGTGCTGCATGCTGCTCACATCACGACTGCACCAGGTCTACAAGTTCTAAGCGAGAGATTAGATGCAGCGGGTGGAGGTACACTAGATTACATAAGCACGCTACGGAGTGTATGGGACTGACGCGTGCATTTGAGTTGCTCCGCCTGTTCGCGTTCAAGCTCGTGTGGATGATATCTTGATCGTCGCAACATCCTGCTAACGTCTGCATGCGATCAATTGTCGTGGCTCGTCCCAGACACTGATATGCTCCCTTGCAGCTCGTCGTCTGCCGGATCTCTCCCGCTATGGACCGTGATGACTCCGGCCAGCCGACTCGTCGCTTGCCATCGTCACCCCAACCTATCTCGTCCACAAGTACCTCCAAAGCACCGGGTACAGTGTCAGCTACCAGCTTCTACGCATCAAAGCCGCCGCCACCACTCCCCTTGCGGAAAAACGTTGGCTCAACTCATACAAAGGTCATACGGCCCACCACATCACCACCAGCATACCGTTCTCTAGATGGAAGTTTTCGTGAGCCACAGCTGGTTGATGAGGTGCCTGTCATCAACGATCCCGGTCCTGGTCTGTTACCGCCAGATGGTGGCCATACTGCGTGGGGTCAGGTTGACAGTAGTTGGGCAGGGACTCAGCCAACATGGGACGCCTCTGGGGACACGTGGAATACCCAACCGACGCCCTGGGATAACAATGGCACCTGGACTCAACCGACTCAAGGCCCCAGCATCAATGGTCGGGACAAATTCGAGGAAGAGCACTGGTGGGACGCTTCCATCCGTGATGCGCATAAACGACCGGGCCCAGGAGTATTGCCGCCATACCTAGCCGACCTCTTGCACAATCCTGATCACTCCTTGTTTTCAGTCAGTGTCGACCCGCCAGACTTCAGGCCATCGCCTCTTTCCTCTCAGGAGAACGGTGACATCAGTCCACTGTTCCAGGTACCTTCCGTGGACGACCTCACATACTCCATACCCCATCCAAACGCCTACTATTGCAGGAAGCATAATGGTTGGGTTCTTCTCCAGTGGAGGTCTTCTACGATGATGCCTCCTTTGGCCAAGTCGTTCGTCCCTGACCCTGAAACACCGTTCCCGGACCTTGCCCGTCGTAAACGGACCACATCGTGCGTGGGAGAGGGAGAAGAACCGTTTGGACAAGCAAACATGACCCACCATTTCCATCGCTACGAACGGGCTGTAGATGCACTCAAACTCGACCCGGCTCTCCGTCGTTCGGAATGGGAATTATCTATCCAAAAGAAACAAAAGCGGCGCAAAGTCACCTCACTTAACTTGGATCCAATCTCATTCGATAAGATGTCAGATGATACTATGGAAGACTCAGCTGCTGAGGAGGAAGGTGACTTGTTGGACCTCTATGTTTGTTGCCAATGCTCGCTGTATTGCATCGTTTCCGAAGTCATTCCTGGTGTTATACCCGTCAAGTACATCGAGGAGTTCGTACGAGAGAGATGGGACAACCCTCCCACTATTCGCAACCGCGAAGAGTCTGTTGTTTCAGGGCTGGAGACGTTCTTAGTGTATGTTCAACATTTCATGCTGTGTTTCGAGATACTCACGCGATGTAGTATCGTCGAGAACAAACTATGGAAAGGAGAAAATCGAGGAATCACAATCTCCCGGCCAGTGTTCCAACGAAAGCTTGGGTGGACGCCTATAGTGTGAGGATAAATTAACCGTTCTCAAACCTACTCATGCAATCCACGCGCCCAGTCGTTGCATCTTTGACCACTTGGGTTTTGTCATCGCTGAGACAGTCACACCAGCTGGTGTGCGGGACACATCCATTACGCCCCCTAATACGGACCCGGGCACCTCAGAAGGCCGGCAAAATGGAAGAAAGCTTCTGCGCTTCTGGGTCGAGGCAGGTGCATGGTTGCTCGAGTACCAGCGCCGATATGGTGCGTGTTTTCTGGGTCTCTTTGGGCTTCTCTGTTGAATCTCGTAGGCAATGCACTCAAACAATACAACTGCGCAAGAGTATGGGTGAAGTTGGACCCTGTCCGCGTGATGTACCAGACAGGAATAGGGGCACATCCTCAACAAAGTACGTCTTATCCATTCATTATCCATTACGAGTACTTGTCTCATCGTGGCGTAGTTCCAAGGATCGCAAATCCGCCTGCCTTCATTGACTATGACCCTGCTCAACGTGCCATGAGAGCGCTGGGATTGACTCCCATGACATATTCGCCCGGTAGGCCCGATTTCTGCTATGATCCTTCCGCATTGAGCGAAAGTATGATAGAGCTCTTGGAGTTTGCATATCTCGCGCAATGTAGATGCGACCCTAAGCAAACATCCCATTACTTCACTCAATTTTATGCTGTTTTCCAAGCGATCCAAGAATTTGGTGATATTCCTCCTCAGGAACTGCAAAATCTTGTTCTCGAGGAGCGTACTCGAAACCGGTACACTGAAGAGGATCGTCTCAACGCTATCCAAGTTCTTGGTTTTGGTAAAGACAACCTGCTGCGCGTAGACTACGAAGATGACATCGATGAAGACTTCTTGGTTGGCGCCTGGAAAGATTGCCTAAAGAGAGCTTGGCGGGACCCAAAGGATGGCGCGCAGCGACTGAGAGACGCTAACGATGCGTTCAGAATTGTGGCAGAATCAAGAGGCAGCGCAAGCCTGCGGAAGTTGTGGGAGGATTCCTCGAGGGATGGTATGGACCCTAGTCGGGCGTATACCATCCTAGAAGTTCCTCCAGAGACGGACGATGGAATGTTAATGACCGTGTTCATGATGCGGGTACGTGCCCTGATGGTTGGAATAGTATATTGTACTCTCACACAATGGCTGGTTAGCTTGATGAACAACCCCACCAGACTGAACGTATGAGAGAAGCCTTACTTACACTCGCGGAGGCCAGAGATAGCTCCCGGTTACGAACATTCCTGGAAACTGGGCAAGATCGTAAGTGTCCGCAGCAAGCGTACCAGAATGACGTCTGACGTTACGACCAGCTGGTGAGGTAGTACCGACTACACGACATGACTTCCCGAGAGGTCTCAATCAATTGGGCAATACGTGTTACCTGAATTCGCTCTTGCAATACTTCTACACCATTAAAGAGCTTCGTGATGCTGTCGCGCCATTGGCAAAGATGAACGTCAAGGGACTAGAAGACGAGAAATACTCGGATGATGATCTCAAGAAACATCGTGTTGGTGGACGGCTAGTCACGAGGCAGGAGATTTTCCGATCAAAGAAATGTAGGTTTGCCCTAAGGGTCGGAAGGCCAGAGTCATCTTGATCATATTTCAGTTGTCAGCCAACTGGCTAACCTGTTCTGGAGCCTTGAACATGCCGAGGAGGCTTCTGTCACACCTACAATGGATCTCGCAAAACTTGCCCTCGTAACTTCACGGGACGAAGAAGATGAAGAAGCGGAAAGCAGAGGAACTGACTCCTCCAACGATACAGATGCTACCCTCGTGGAGGATTCGCAATCACTAGGTCGGCTTGCCACCGCAGACTCGGCCGATACCGTCCTTGGAAAACGCGTTCGAGATGACAAAGCAATGGACGTCGATGAGGATGGGCCACCCAAGTCACCTGCATCTGATTCGGAGAGGAACGGGTACGTGATGGTCTCACATCCATCTTCACCTCGTAGATCGAAGTCGCCTCGTCTTGGTTCGACGAGTAGCTCGAGCTCGTCGTCCAAGTCCATCACAAAAGAGACGGGTGTGAAGAGCTCCACGCAGCAAACGGACGAAGACGCAGCCAAGAAGTTGCTGTTGCCTGAGAGGAAAACGCAGACGATGTCTGACTCTGTGATGCTGTTCGGTAAGCCTTCGTCAATATTGGTGCGTAACGTTATTATAACTTTCCCAGGAAAACAGCATGATGTGTCCGAGTGTATGGACAATTGCATGTTTCAGATTGAGATTGCTCTTCTGAATTTCAATGGCTTGAGCGACTCACAAGAGAAGGGTAGCCTCGTGAAAAGGTTTTCCTGTCTCATCACTCCCCACGGACGTTGCCCTGACGATGATGGTTGCCAGGCTCTTCTATGGTAAACTGAGACAGCGTCTGACTCCGGACCAGCGAAAGTCACGGGTTTTCACGGAGAAGCAAGATCTCTTCTCTCATTTGCCTGTGAATGTTGCCGATAGCGGGATCGACATCTACGACGGTCTAAGTCGATACTTTGATGACTTGGTTGATTACGAGGGTGGGAAGGCGAGGATGGAGGTTTCGCTTGTGGAGCTTCCTCCGTTGATGCAGATTCAGCTGCAGGTATGTCCTTTTTTCTTTCTTGTTATACAGCGCAGGGATTCTTAATCTGGTGTAGCGGGTGCAATTCAACCGGGAAACATTGCAACCCTACAAGTCTCAAGCATACGTGAAGTTTGGTGAGACAATTCACATGGATCGTTTCCTCGACTCTGCAGATCCGCAGAAGAAAGCAAAGAGCAAGCGCATACAGACCGCGCTAACTGCACGGAGGGAGCGGCTCCGCTTGATCACCGAACACAAGGTATGTATTCGCTCCGCGCGAGCATCTTGTGCGCAACTCACCAGGCCTCTATAGCATGCACCGTTTGGTGTTTGTCTTGGCAGCACACTCAACTTTCTTACCAAGCAAGAAAGCGTCGTGCTACCCCAACTGGACGACGAGCTTGTGACCGAGTTGAATAACGAACAGGGGATTATCAATACAGAAGTCGAGGAGCTTCGCACAGAGATTGCAAGGCTGAAGGAAGAGTTGGAGGATCTTTGGAAGGACGACACCACGTTCGCTTACGAGCTGACGTCGGTTTTCATCCACCGGGGCTCATCGCCATCATTTGGGCACTACTTTTTTTACTCTCGAAATCTGCCAGATAAACCGGACGAGTGGTTCAAGTATAATGATTCGAGCGTCACAGATGTACCGAAAAGCGAGGTGCTTGCGGATACCACCGGGTCGAATGCGAACCCATACCTGGTGCGTTGCGCTCGGCGTCCTTGCGACGCGCACGTTTGACCAATGGCGATCTTAGCTGGTGTTTGCTCGCAAAGGCTCAGACGTTGTGCACACTGTAAAACGGATTGCTGTGTTCCCGGCAGACTCGAAGCCCTGATCTACGCTTGATATCCTTCATGGATGTAATCCCCCTGCATACAGCCATTCACACTAGGTGTGGTGGACTTTTCCTCTTAGGTAGAGTCATGCTTTACGATGTGCTAAGTAAATTCATGTTGCGATTAATCGATACATATAAAAAACTAACCTTGTGATTGATCCGGGGGCGGACGTTCGGATTGTGCTTCAGAGAGTGGTATCGTGGCCTCCCGTGGTCTGTCGCTGTCCTTTGGCTCCAGGGTTGTCAGCAGGTTGTCCAGCGTGCTCAGGATTCCGTCCAGTTTGGCTTCCACTCCGCTGGCCACGGTGTCAGCGCCGTCCAAGTGTGCCAGCAGCTCTGACAATTCTGCATCATTTGCAGGAATCTCTCTGCTTTCATCCACAAGCGAGGCCAACAACGCGACATCGAGTTCCACGTGCACGGTCTCTGTCGCAGGCCGACCGTCTGGCGAGAGGCCGCTGTGGAGGTCGTCAAAGGACATGGTCAAGGACGATACTGCGCGGAGTGTGAATCCGGCGGATGGTGGCAGAGCGGCATCTCGGCAGGCCTCTCCCTCCACAACGACCATGTCTCCGCAAGCCGAATGCGTCCAGCAGCTCCTCGTGGCGTTTCCTGCGCGTCCGTTTGACCAGAAGACTCTGGACGACAAGGTCGCTCAGGAGGTACACAAGTTTCGACACGCGTCTTCACAAGAGAACGTACGGAGCCGGTGGGAGTTGGTGCTCCGGACAGAGGTCTTTGCGCTGGCGGTGCGTCTGGTTCGCCCGTCTCGTCGGAACGTGGTATCTCAACCGCACGCTCGGTCTTTCCAGGAGACGGAGGGAAACGCTTTGAAAGAGGAGCGCGCGGGCTATTACGACAGCTTGCAAGACCGACTCGATCTCGTCCTCACGTTCACCGAGCAAGGTTCGCGCGCTTGGTCACGGCTGGAACGTCCCGAGTCTGACACGAGAGCACCCCCACGCGTGCGCACGCAGATGCCTGCGAGGCTGCGTTCCCGTTTACAGTACTTCAAGACTTGCTGGAGACCCAGACGATCGCGTCGTGCTCCCACATCTTTTCTTGGATAGAGACGCAGGCGTCACGGCTCACGCGGGGCATGGTTCCGCAAAAGGGCAAGGCGCTGATATTGCTTCGAACGCTCAACGACCTCCTTCGACGTTTGTCCAAGACGGGCTCGACGACGATGTTTTGCGGTCGGATATTGACCTTTCTTAGTGGCGTCTTTCCTCTTGGGGAGCGGAGTGGTGTGAATTTGCGGGGGGAGTACGGGCCCATATGGGAAGGGACTGTCGAAGTCGGTCGGGGGGACGTTGTCATGAAGGACGAGTCGTCAAAGTCGTCCATTCAGGGCGAACGAATGGACGTTGACGGGGATGATGAAGCAAGGAAACAATCGAGGGTAGATAAGGATGGTATGCTTTGCTTTGTGTTTCATGGCCTCCCAGCGTCTCAATACTTCGTCGTGGTCAGACTTTTACAAGACGTTCTGGTCCCTTCAACTCCCGTTTTCTCGACCACCCACTTTTGCTTCTCCGGGAGTCTTTGACGATTTCAAGTTGGCCGTCGAAAAAGCCTTGCCTGTCATCAAGGAGGCTACGACGAAAGAGCGTGCCATGATGGGGAACAGGGCATCGGCCGGTCAGTCTGCCCCCCTGAAGCGGAAGCGTGACGTCGAGCCTGGGGAAGAGACCAACACCAGCGACTATTTCTTTGCCAAATTCCTCACGAGTCCAGACCTCCTGAGCCTCGAAGTCGGTTGATTCATATTGAAACGTCCGACGGTCAATTTACAATCTGATGCGTCTAGATCGCAGATACGCATTTCCGACGCCAAATTCTCTTCCAATTGCTCATTCTCCTCAACCATCTGTTGTTGTTCACCAAGGCCGAGAAAGCGACATGGGCGACGCCACGCAACCGATCTCTCCAGATGGACTTTACCCTCGAACCCTCGGATACGCAGTGGGTGCAGGATACCATTGTGAAAGCGACCGCGGAATTACGTTCCACTGCTCCAAACGGACCGGCCTTTGCGGACACGGTCGGCGCCATCCTTGAGCGGGAGAAGAACTGGGTAAAGTGGAAGAACGATCTTTGCGCACCGTTCGATCGGGAGCCATGGAGTACGGAGGTGGACGGAAAGAAAGTTGGGCTCGAGGAGGCGACGAAGGAATCGCGTACCAAGAGAAGAGAGGAACCAAAGGAGTGGGAGTGGAGCCTGGGGTCCCAACCATTGACGGAGATTTGGGAAATGGGATACAGAGATCTCTATGACCTGCAGAGTCCCTTCCAGTTGAGTTACTCCCGGTTCCCACCTGTGAACTACACGATTTACTGCATTGCACTAGGGCGGGTGACGTCAAGGATTTCGTAAAAAAGATCAAGCAAGAGGATGCTCGCATCGGGATACGGAAAAAAACGCTGGCAAAGAACGCAGAGCGAATAGCTCAAGCTCGAGCCAAGGCCGTCACGGCGCAGGCTCCACCCGCGACGGAGGCACCCACGCCCTCACAAGAGGTTTTGACACCCGGCTCCGAACCTACAAAAGCAGAAGCTCCATCGAACGCTCAGGCTACCGCTGGATCTCCGCTACACCCGTCGCTTCCACCCAAACCTGGGACAAACGCGCCGGCGAGGGCACCCGGGGCAGAAGGTCTTTCAAACGCTCCGGCTGCTGCAGCACCGGCTCCAACACTGTCGGTGCCTGCAACAACGACATCAACAGCACCATCGCCGACACTAGCGCCACCCGCCGACGAGCAAATACTGAAGCTCGAAGACGTGAGAATCTGATCCGCACTCTTCTTTGTCTGGCTAACGCGGCTTTACGTAGAACAAGTACCGGTGGTCGTGGCTGGCTTTGCGCACCGCGCGGGACCAACATCTGCAGCATTTTGGAAAGATCGGGACGGGGGACGTGCTGCTCCTTTCACAAGAGATCGACGCGGAGAAGGAGCGGGAACGGGAGCGGGAGCGGGAAAAGGAGAGGGTGCAAAGGACGGAGGAGAGCGGGACGAATGGCAACGTGGGCGGGGACGCGACCGAGGACAGGAGGGAGGAGCACACGGTCGATGGGCGGAGCAACGGGGATGTGAAGATGGAGGAGCGGTGAACGCGTCGGGTGTGTCTCGTCGTAATGGATGTGTCGGACCTGTGCCAGACGGAAACGAGGACGGCCGAGAGTGACTTGTACTTAAACGCTAATTTGCGACCACGTTCTCTTCCCGTCCCACTCGTCGCCCAAAACCATGTCCACCGAGAACGGCCTCCGAGTGCGTCCGTTTCTGCTGCGCTGTCCCCCCGCTCACTCCCTCCCCCACAGCGTGTCCTGGTCACCGGCGGTGCTGGGTATATCGGTGCGCACCTTTTTTTTCCTGTCCGTGTTGGCGCACTCACCCCGGTCACCCGACGTTAGGCTCTCATGTCATCTTTGCGTTGCAGCAGACGAGGAGGTACAAGGTGATCTCGGTCGACAACCACCACAACTCGCATCCTGCCGCGCTGACCCGCGTCGCACAACTCGCCTGGGATGCACTGCCCGAGAACGCGACGGAAGCAGACAAGGACAGCGCCAAGATCGACGACATCCGGTGCGACTTGACGAGCCGCGACCAAGTCAAGGCTGTCTTTGAAAAGTATGGCAAAGGCGGCATCTGGGGCGTTGTCCACATCGCAGTGCGTGGGTCCGGGCTACCTGCGACGGAATGTGACCTTGACGGCCCCCCTACCAGGCTTACAAGGCAGTCGGTGAATCGGTCGAGATACCGCTGACATATTACACCAACAACGTCGCTGCGACCATCTCGCTCCTCCAGATCATGTCAGACTACGACTGTACCCGGATCGTCTATTCTTCGTCCGCGACCGTGTACGGGACACCCCCGATCATCCCGATACCCGAGACGACACGCCTGAAGGCGGACAGTCCCTACGGAAAGACCAAGGTGGTGTCGGAAACGATCATCGACGATCTCTGCCATGGTGGGTCACGCGCTCGTTCCAGCGCGTCGTGCGCTTACCGACGGGCATAGCTGAACCCGATCGATGGCGTGCCATTGCGCTTCGTTACTTCAAGTGAGTGCACCGTCTTTTGCAGCGCGGAGCTGATGTGGATGCTGAGATGGGCATAGCCCTGCCGGCGCTCACCCTTCTGGGCAAATCGGGGAAGACCCTCGTGGCCGTCCTGGGAACCTCCTGCCTCTATTAGCACACATGGCGGTCGGGCGGGTCGACGCGTCGACGCTCAAGGTGTTTGGAAACGACTACCCGACAGCGTGAGTCGGGCGAGGAGGGTGGTGCCGTCACTGACCGCGATCCAGGGATGGCACGTGTGTCCGGGACTACCTCCACGTGCTCGACCTGGCATCCGGGCACTTGCTCGCCCTCGACGCGCTCGCGCCCGAGTCCCAGATCTTTGACAATTGCCCCGACGAGGCGCGTTACAAGGCCTACAATCTCGGCAAGGGCCGCGGGATGAGCGTGCTCCAGATCATCGAGGCGATGAGACGCGCGACCGGGTTCGAGTACAAGTACGAGATCATTGGCCGGCGGTGCGTAGGCAGCCGATGCTGTTCGTGCTTGCAAGACGCTCAACGTGACCGACAGGCGTGGCGACGTGCCGGATCTGACGGCGGACCCGAGACTGGCGGAGAGGGAGCTCGGATTCAAGGCGCCGCAGACGCTGGAGGTGATGTGCCGGGATCTGTGGAACTGGCAGACGAGAAATCCGGAGGGATACGAGACGCAGCGGTGATGTGGAGCCCATGCAGGGCGTGTAGCCTGATCGAGTGTAATGGGAGCGGTGCAAGTGGGCATATTACATAATGCAGCCATGGGCTGGTGGGGTTGCGATGTCGATCTGTTCGTGATCCCAGTTGCACCGCACCAGCGCTGGTTCTGCCCTCGACGCAATGGTTCGTGGCCCCGGATTGCGCGCAGAGAGCAGCTAAAGAGAGCGTGTCGACAGTCTTCATCCGAGTGGGAAGTTCGCATGTCGTCCACCCACGGGGTCCCGTACTTTTTCAACGTGCAGACCAACAGTTCGACCTGGGAACAGCCGCCGGTGCTCAGGGAGGAGGAGATCAAAAGGCTTCCGGGAGCACACTATCTCGATCAGCAGCCCAAGCCCAAGCAGATCAGGGCGAGCCATTTGCTGATCAAGCACAAGGACAGCCGGCGCCCGTCGAGCTGGAAGGACGTGCGTGACGATGACACGCCTACCCGTCGTTGACTCCGCGTCGCCGACGCCCTGTTGACAGGCGACGATCACCCGGACCAAGGACGAAGCGATCGCCATCCTGCGGAGCCACCAGGCGGAGATCAGCAAGGCGTCGAACCAGGCAGACAAGTTTGGCGAGCTCGCCAAGGTACACTCGGACTGTTCCTCGCACGACAAGGACGGCGATCTCGGGCTGTTTGCGCGCGGCCAGATGCAGAAGCCGTTTGAGGAGGCTGCGTTTGGCCTCAAAGTAGGCGAGATCAGCGATGTCGTGAGCTCGGACAGCGGCGTCCACATCATCATGAGGACGGCGTAGAGCGGGGGGCGTATGATAGATTGTGGCTGTGCCTCATCTCCGCCAATGCAAACAACCCTCTTTTCTTTTCCTTTCTTTTTTTCTTCT
Source organism: Boletellus deceptivus (assembly GCA_038090195.1). Classification (NCBI taxonomy): domain Eukaryota; kingdom Fungi; phylum Basidiomycota; class Agaricomycetes; order Boletales; family Boletaceae; genus Boletellus; species Boletellus deceptivus. The sequence continues at coordinate 26,819 of JBBPMG010000012.1, forward strand.
TTCCACCCTATGCGCGGGCATCATGCGGGTGTTCGAGGAAGTGCTGCCGACCGTGCTGGTCTCGACCGTCGTCGTCCTCTGCGTGCTGCTTTCCAGCAGGCAAGGTGAGCGGCACGCACTGCACGTGTCCGGTCGCATCGCACACGTTCTCACCCTGGCCAGGACACCCGTCGACGGCCAAGCAGGCAGCCAGCGCGTCCACGTCCCACGACACAGCGTTCGACATGTCCAACCTGCGCGTGACGAAGCTTCTCGTCCATCCCATCAAGGTATCTCGCCCCTCGCGGTCCTGTGTCCGTCTGACGACCCCCGCCAGAGCTGCAAGGGCACGTCCGTTCAGGAAGCAAGGTACACGCTGCACGGTCTCGAAGTGCGTCTGGCCTCTGGGAAACGGCCGATCCCCGCACGTCCACTCACTGCCGTTGCCTCAGAACGATCGCAAGTGGTGCATCATCAGGGCAGACAACCGCGTTGTCGTGACAGCTCGGCAAGTGAGCAAGGTACGTCATCGTTCGCGGACAAGGGGGCCCTTCCTGACAGCCTCGAGGTGGTCTAGCTCGTGCTGATACACCCCCACATCCTCGCGGACCCTTTGGCCCCTGAAGGGGGTCGTCTCCAGGTCACGTTTCCCGAAGACTCGGGCTGCGAGACATTTCATCTCCCGCTGAATCCGAGCGCCGACACACTCCGGCGGTGGCAGAGGTAGGGGGTCCCGCCTCTTGCTCCACAATGCTGAGCGCATGCGCCCCAGTATCGACGTCGAGCTCTGGAGTCAAAAGGACATCCAGGCGTATGTCTGTGAGGCTGCCCATGGGCGATCCCCATCGACGATTCTGTCAGAGTACGTCGGATATCCTGTCCACCTGGTGGTCAAGGGCCCACGTGTCCGACATTGTTCGCCCACCCCAAGATTCCCAGAACTACAGGCCCCTTCATATTTCCAGGACGGATATCCCCTTTTGATCGTGTCCGAGGAGAGCGTGAGCGCGATCCAGGCACAGATCAGGGGCATGGTGGGCGTACAGGGCGTGAGCGAAAAATGGGCAGAGGAAGCATTAGAAGTAGAACGGTGCGAACGCAGGCTGTGCGCGGGGGCCACGACGGGCTGACGTGGCGAGCTGCAGATTCCGGCCCAACATAGTGTTCAAGGGGGCTGGCGCTCCGTTTCTCGAAGACGTGGTGACCGAGCTCAGCATCTCTTCCAACAGGCACGGTGCGGACGGGGTCATCCAGCTGGTGTCTAAATGTACCCGGTGCCTGGTGCGAGCCTGATAAATGCGTGGTCCGAATGGGAGTCTGACAAGCGTCTCCACCTCGCACAGCTGCCCAATGTTGACCCTAGCACTGGTGTCCGCGACGACGCGGTGCCGTACAAGGTGATGATGAAGTTTCGGAAGGGGCTGGACCCGGTGCGGGCGGGTGCGCCGTGTCTGGGGTGCAATGGTGCGCCTGTGGGTGCAGGGATGGTGCGGGTGGGAGACTGGGTGCATGTGCGGGCGATGGGGGCTGTCTGAGCGTCGTCGTAGGCACGTAATGAGACGAGGTCACTGAGCCTGTTCCACGCCCGAGCGGAGCGGCTATGCGAATCTGGTTGACGGAAACCACTTGACCCATGTCCACAGCCCGCCGCTGCTCCTCCCGACCGCCTCCTCCCCCTGCTGCGTGAGCTCCCCGGGCTCAACCCATGGCCGCCATTGCAAAGTGGATCTCCTTTGCCCAGCCCGCATCCACCACCGCAGACACGCCCAGCCCGAAACCCGCCCCAGGCCCATGCACCGCTGACGGAAAGCAGTTTGGCCTCGAGAACGTGCGTACGCCCCCTCCTCGCCCCCCTCGCCCGTCTGATCTACCCTCGCCGTAGTTTGGCAACACCTGGCACGTCTTCCCTTCTCACCGCCACCGTCGCTGACTGTGCTTTGCCCCCAGCTACGCCAACTCGGTCCTCCAGGCCCTCTACTTCTGTCCTCCCTTCCGAGACCTCGTCGTCCAATACCCCGATCCGTACGCATCCCTCCGCAATGCCTCCCCCTCCCGCGTCCCCCCAACACTCCCCTCCGCGTCAACCGGGTCCACCCCCCGCCACAGACCGGAGCCCAAGTCTCCCCAGGATCCCCCCCCATCGAACAGCGCACCCGTCCCCTCTGCCCCGCGCTCCCTCTTCTCCGCCCTCCGTGCCTTGTATATCCATATATCCCAGAACCCCGCCGACAAGGGCACCGTCGCCCCCCGCGCATTCATAGAGAAGCTTAGAGAATTAAACGAAGGATTCAGAAATACGATGCATCACGATGCCCACGAATTTCTTAATTATTTATTGAACCGCATAGTCGAGGAGATCGAGGAGGAGAAGAGACTCCGGCTGGCTTCTGGTGACGACCGTACGTCCGACCTTCGCCCACGCCGCCCCATTGGTCTGCTCACATCGTGCCCAGTGTCGCGCTCAGGCGCCTCCTCTTCCTCTGTTTCTCATCCCCCCGCCATGACTGCAAGCGCATCCACCTCGACTGCACCGTCGCCCGGCGCGACGTTTATACATCAGATATTCGAAGGTGCGCTGACTAGCGAGACTCGGTGTCTGACGTGCGAGAACGTGCGTTCTGTCTCATGCACTGTCTTGGGTGCCGTCTCACCATGTCATGCCAGGTGTCCTCCCGCGACGAATCGTTCCTTGATCTGTCCATAGACATCGAGCAGAACTCGAGCGTCACTGCCTGTTTGAAGCAATTCAGCGCGAGCGAAATGCTTTGTCAACAGGAAAAGTTTTTTTGTGATGCCTGCTGTGATCTGCAGGAAGCCGAGAGAAGGTCTGGTTACCAATGTGGCATCTGACTGCGTGTCGCTGACATCTCACACAGGATGAAGATCAAACGGTTGCCAAACGTCCTTGCCCTCCATCTGAAGCGATTCAAGTATCAAGAAGACGTCCAAAAGTACATCAAACTCACATACCGCGTTGCATTCCCCTTTGAACTTCGTTTGTTCAACACCGTGGACGACATCGCAAACCCAGATCGATTATATGAACTTTTTGCCATAGTAGTACATATTGGAAAGTGAGCGATCAGTCCGTTTTGGCTAATCGTTTCACTGCTAATAATGCGTCCCTGGCGCGGTCAGCGGGCCAAATCATGGGCACTATGTCAGCATCATAAAGACCATGGGTGCCTGGCTTGTCTTTGATGACGAAGCCGTCGACTCGATTAAAGAGTCTGATATCCCAAAGTACTTTGGCGACTCGAATTCAGGGTCTGCCTACGTGCTCTACTATCGCGCCCTGGACATTGACTTTTCAGCCCTCGGACTGGGGCCACCCAGCCCAGAACCCGTAGTGCTGTCTGTGCCACAGTCCGATTCGCCGCGGGTCTGGCCGACCGATTCCCCAGCGTCGACGGCCGACTCGATTCCGCCACCATTACCTCCCGGCCTCACTGAGGCCCCTGTGCCTGACGTCCCACATCCGATCACTCCCCCGCCTATACAGCCTCCACTTGAACGTCATACCAAGTCTCCGCGCAAGGTACCATCACAGCCTTTGAAGGGTCTGCCCGCGCGCCAAGCGACGATGAGTCACGGGTCTTCACGCCCTGACTCTGCGCTCCGCACGTCCCGGTCCACTCTGGATGAGAAGCTCCCCGTGGCACCCAAGCCAAGCTTGCAACCAATAGCTATCCTTCCAAAGGGTGATCTCAAGCCATTGCAAGACACAAACGGTGCCATCAATGGCAAAGAGAGGGACTCAGTGATGGGCTGGCTTCGGCGGCCATTCAAAACCGTCAAGTCTCGGCCGAGTTCAGAGTTGAACGCGGATAGACCACTTGTCAAAGACGCCCTGGCGCCATCGAGCTCGCCCGTGCGTAATCAGTCCACGAGCTCGTCGCTCAACAGTTCAAGAGATTCCCGTCGTGCGCATGATTCACCGACCTCGACACAACGCTCCCCTCGTGTCTCTCCACTCCCCAATGGCAAACAACCTTCCCGCTCCCGAACGGCGTCACCCTACGAGACCGATTCGAGACACTCGTCCGCTTCTGCCAACTCTAGCACTATTCCTACATCCCCGGACAGACGCACGCAAATGCGGCCCCTGCCCCCTATACCGGGGTCTCTTCAATTGTCCAAGGTCGAGGCACCTCCCTCTGCGTTTACAAGAGCAAGCTTAGACCATAACCGCGTGCTGCGCCACCATGCCAAGCCATCGATGAAGGAGCTCAACGCTCGGCAATCGCAAAAGTCGCCTGGTCGTCCCGCCACTTCTGCTGGCAGCGGCACTCCGTCCCATATACAGAATCCGACGGCGTCACTACCGCATGACCCTTTGCCGGTGCCTCGCCCCAGCGTCGCAACAAGCAAATCGAGTCCTGGCGATGGTGCTCCCCTCGGGCGGCCAAAGTCGGCCCACGCCTCGTACGGCTTCCTGATGCTACCACCCAGCGCTGCTACTCCAACGGTGCCTGCGAGCGCCACGGGCACTGTGGGGAGGCGAACGACGCGGAAGCTCAGTCTGAGTGCGCCGATGCTCGGGTTCAAGCGACGTGACAAGGATCCCCAGTGACCTAGGACCCAAGAGTTTGGCTCTGGTAACGAACGACCGTCGTGCGTTCGTACGCTGTTCGTTCGTTGCCCCCGCCGTTCTTTTTTCTTCTAACCGACCACACCCCACCCTTCATTCGAGGATAGGTTGTTTCGCTTCCGATTTGATTGTGTTTATTCCCCTTCCGCTTTCTTGTTCTCTTTTCCTTTGTTTTTTGTTTTTCCCTGCTTCGCATGCATCAATATATATTCCCTTGTCTCTCTCGCAAGGTGGAACTGCTGTCTCTCTCAAGTCATGCCGCAAACGATATCCCCTACCAATGGTCATAAAATAACATACCTTGCTTCAAGTCATGTAATGTAATTCCTGCTCACGCTGTTACCAAAGCAGAGATGGTTCCTCTTCCTTTGCTCGAGACGCACTAGAGACAGACGGTATGTACATGTCTGAGAGAGAGGCAGAGCGTTCCGCTACAGAGGGACTACAAAAAGCAAACAGATCGATGGCAAGGTTCCAGGGAGAGCAAAGAAGGAAAGAAAAAAATGCGAGAGTAAGATTAGGGAGCGAGAGAGCCGTGGTCGTGAGTACTTGGTTTATGGCAAGTCCCCAAGATGGCAGTACGGTAAATAAACAATGTCATAAATCAAGCATGCGGACGTCGGCCAGAGCAACTGGCCGACGTTGTCCGTCCGGAGCTAAAACGGAAGCAACGAAAAAAGGAACATACACAGTGAGACAAGAGTCGCGAAATCGTGTGCGATGCCTACCTTGCACGGGCGCCCTCGCAAAGTCGATCACGTGAAGACGCGAGTCGTCCGGCTTGACGTAAAAGACGCGTCCGGTGTCCTCGTCCCATGCGAGCGTCTTCACCCCCGCACGGAGGTCCGCGCGGAGGTCGGGGGTCATGTCGAACCTACACACGACGGCCTCCCTGGCGCGCACGGCGCCGCGCATGACGTTTTGGAGCAGCGCGCGCTTGGCCGCGGAGTACCCGGCCGCACCTTCGCCGATGGACGCGTGGCTGTAAAACCCACGGATGGAAAGCCGCTCTGATATGTCCTGCGTTCGCGTGACGTACACGAGCGACCGCTGGTTCCCGGCGAGCACGAATCCGCGACAGAGCCCGCGATCCTTCTCGCTTTCCCACGTGACGACGTGGTGATTGCCCGCGACGAGGTTCCCCAGCCAATAGTGCGGCGTCGCGAGCATGCTCTTGGGCAGGAACGGTCGCGGGGTGGGGTTGATCAGCAGTTCGTGGAAGCGCGTCCCACCTTCGCTGCGATAAAAGATGGTGATGGGTGGGTGCTCGGCGCCGTCGGCCGGATTGGGGCACGGGACGCTCTCGCAATCGCTCGGGTCGGTGACTTGGATACCTTCGACGTCGTCCGCGCGGAAGCTCAGGGTCTGGTCCGCAAACGTGCTCTGCATCTCGTTGTCGCCGAAATCCGGAATGTTGAACATGGCGAGCGTGACGAGATCCTGGGAGATGGGTGATGCCCCCACAGGTTCGGCGATGGGTACCGTCGCGAGTTTGACAGCACGAAGGACAAGGATTTGACCCTGGTGAGGCAGGATGCGCATGTTGCATATGCTATGGTGCTAGGTGTCACAAGTCAGCGAGCACGATCCACACGATCTGAGCGCGACAGCTCACGTTCGAGGAATAGGGCTCTTCACGCGCACAACAAAGCGTGGAGAGCATACCAACTCCGGTCAGCTCTTTGAAGACCACGGTTTCGTGGTTCTTCACCACTGCTATCGTTGGCACACCTTCGATGACGGCGAGATCGATAACTCCGAGCTCTGTGCGACTTCGTAACACGCACAGAAGACGGAACGGTGGAGGCTGTGATGAAGCAAAGTGGAAGAAGTCGGCCGAACCAGGAACCAGCCGAGGGTCCGACAGCGCATCCAGCGTGTCGAGGGAGACATGTATGCAAGTGCAGGCGTATTGAAGGGGTACCGGTGGGTCGATCGGTTTCCTTGGATTCTCAAAGACTGGGTTGTATATTGAAGGGTCTACACTGTGCACCGGGTCAGGTGAGCGATTTTTCGGCCACAAATCAGACGACTGACCCAGAATCGCTATAGCAAGGTAACATTTTGCGACGGATATATGCGATGACTATACTGGGCGTTCCATCGATATTCATGTACTTGGCTTTAAGGTTATAAGCTTTTCCCTTGACGGGCGTCTCCGCCAGAGGGACAACCCCGCCTATGCGGTGATCGAGGGCAAACACGATCACAGAATAATGTGTTTTAGCCACGTTGCACGTAGAGGCAACCATATACTTTCCTCCTGGGAGAACAACCATGGAGTGGACGAAGCGGTGAAGTTGGAAAGAATCGCGCGACAAGGGACAAGGATTGGACGACAACCAATTCCTTTGCAGGGAAATTGACCTCGTGACCAGCCTTTCTGCCTCAAAAGAGGTCAAAAACTGAGGCGAATGACGATGCGACGGCGGCCGCCGTGGGGCATTGGACCCGATCCGTTTGAGAAAACGCTTCCAGATGATGCCTTGATGAGTGAGGTTGTAGTACAGTCTACTGACCTATCACGTGTCGAAGGTTGGTAGGCGAGAGTTAAGGAAAAAAGAAGGCGTACCCGTCGTAGAGATAGGATGTCCTCGAGGTCCACGTAGCTAAAGACTTCCACGAGGATGTCGTCCGAAAGCACGTCCAGGCATGGAAGATTCTCAGGCAGAACTATGGGCGTGTTTCTTGCAGGCACCGTGCGCGCTGCGCGAAGTGACATACAAGACGAGAACGTGAGCTGCCGAGGCCACAAGCTCGAAGCCATCATCAGGACAGGAAAAGGAGAGTATGGGATCTCTCAGGATGGTGGTATTTACATATAAAAGCGACCGCCTTGAGCGAGGCCGACCTTGTTTTATGGCACACGAGCTTGCATGTCGTCGCGATATCATGGCGACGATGTTGGAGGCGAGTACAAGATTTCTTGTTCGTTGTCGTGTGTGAACACAACACTTGCCTTATATGGGTCCGCGTCGAGGGTCGGTTGCCAGTGCCGCCTTCGGTAGCGCTCATCGGAAGCCCTGCGTTAGATATCCTGCACGGACACATACAACGCCGCACCCTGTGCTCAGGGTCGCCCTGGTTCTACTATGTACCGAGCGTGGTCTCTTCGCCTAAAGTGCTGGCAAAACCGACATCAATGTACTTGGTCTTGCTAATATCTTTGTGGCTTTGAATCCCGGAAGGGGATCACCCATTTTCTATTACGTAGTATTCTCGACGACATCATTGACAAGCCTTCCCCCAAGGCCTTGGGGATGCCGCTGCTTCGCCTCCACAGGTCGAACGATCGAGACCGCGCAGGGAGCCGCAGGTCGACTTCTGATCCAACGTACGAGGTATGGATCTCAGCAGCGCTACAGGGCCTCTCGGATGGCACAACACCGTTACTGCAGCCACCAAGGCTCAGAATGTATGTGTGGGACGTTTGTATTGTGGTTTTGATCTTGATTACTCTCGAGTTTCTCGTACGAAAAATACCGCAAGCTGGCGACTCATCTGTTGAAGATTCGAAGCATGAGGCAGACATCCAGAAACAGATTCTGACGCCAATGGCAGAACAAGTCCTTGTTGAGTGGTGTCAACTTGTCAAGCATCATTCTCCGCTGCGAATTCAGTGCATCCGTTGCAACTTCGAGCTCAAACCAAGGATCTGGCCGGCCGGTTACCGTCGAAAAACTGGGCTGGTCGATTTCTTTGAAGAAACCCATCACTTCTTGTTGCCTGGCCCCGAAATATTGACCCGAAGCGTGCACAGAACTTTAATCGAACAACAGTTGGTGAGTTCTTTGACATGCGGAAGCCACTTGATACACCAGAACACAGCTGGAAAATGGACGGGAAGGGCAGTCAGATTAGCACCGTGTTGATCCTGATCCACCAATCACTAATCATTCATGGACATGACTTCCATGAGTCAGACGAGTTCAAAGCAATCGCACACAAGCATGGCGTCGTAGTCTGTGCATTCCCGTCGAGAATGGCTTCAGCCCTTGGACCTTGGGGTCTTTGGAGTGTCACAAAACGCATGGATGAAGCATTGCAACAAACGTGTTCGACTGTCACAACCTTGTCCATGAATTCACTCCCTAACTGGGGAAGCGGAGATCAATTTCGCGTGTGTGACCAAACGTGACACGCTGTGCCTGCCAAAGTGCCCAAGTGATCATGCACGCTGTGCGCTGCGCTGACCCCGGGTGCCTTTCATGTACATGGTGCGCCCTTTTCCTGTTCCTTCTGGCGGGTCTAGACTGGTGGGTTGCGACTCGCAGTCCAGTCCAATCATACACATCAGTGGACTGGCGGATGCTCTTGACTGGTCCTGGCTATCATCGGCTATTACCACTGGCCGTTTCATTGGCATCCCAACGGAAATGAATTAGAAGGGTTTGGGGTGCATCACTGGCATATGCCACTGATAGCGGTGTCCTGGCCCATCTCCAGTGCTACAACCAACACTGCCAGTTTGGCGAGTCAGGGGCCTGTCCACCTGAAGCTGTTCAGCTTCAGTACTCGAAGCGCCAGTGGAGAAAGGTAAGTTTTAACTCTAACCACGCCTCCAATGGCTCGTGCAATTCAAGACTCTGGTCAACTTTGAGTCACGGTGGCGATCAAGAATATTCCAAACGGGCTTTCGATGGCGACCACTAGTTGGTGGTACGCCACGTTAGCCGCCTAGAATCTCTAAAGACGTCAAATTTGCTGCAGGTCATGCTGGCAACAGATAGCCGCGATGCATCGGGGCTGTTCATGGCTATGATACCTGCGAGTTGTCGTGCCCTCGGTTGAAGACGCTTATACGGGCGTGAGGATCACGCACAATTGCACAGCCGAATATCGTGGCATCTTCGATTAGTGTTTCAAGACTTCAAATATTCAACAACCGTCGGTTGCAACTCAACATGTAGGTGATGATTTAGATACCGTATCACGCACTTGTGGCCTAACATTCGTTTCCTGGTGACCGCTATTGCGTTTGGGCCAGGTCGCCGAACATTCCATCGGGCATCGGTTCATTCATAATAAGTACTTGAACTTGAAACATGCTTGCAACCGATGCCAGCTTCGGCACTGATGTGCCTCATGAGGCTCACATTTTACTCTCAAGTGACAGAATGCGGCCGAACTGGTGTCGAATCTTATCGCCGGTTCCTTCATTTGGGACGAGCATAAAACACCTGATATTGGAAGATGGCCTCCCGTAAGACTTAATCTTTCACCCCTCACCCCTCTCATGATACAGTTACCGATAGCCCAGACTGTGGTCATCGTGCTTGCATTAAACATTGCTCTGGAGTCCGTTCGCCGCCTCATTCGAAGCAGACAACAGAGGAATGGGCTACCTCTCCCCCCAGGACCAACGCCGATTCCATTGCTGGGAAATGCTCATACCATCTCTGCCGATGGCCGAGAACCTTGGGTAACATATACCGACTGGCATACTCAATATGGTGAGCTCCCCAACTGGTTTGAAACGAACAGTATGCCAAGTTCATGGTAGGGAACATATTGTATCTCCGGCTTTTGGATCAGGACGTCATAGTCCTGGGTTCGCAACAAGTTGCCATGGAGCTGCTTGAGAAGCGCTCCAAGATTTACTCGGATCGCCCCACCATCCCTATAATTAATTTGTAAGTGTTCTCCCTGAGGGCACCTCACATCACTCGTCTAAGGATGATTGTGGTTATCAAGGTTTGGAGGGGACTACAACTTTGGTTTCACTCCCTACGGCGATCATTGGCGACTCTGCAGGCGCATATTTCAACAGACGTTTCGCTCCGAGGCTGCGATCTGCTTCCGTCCAATGCAGCTTCGTCACGCTCGACAGTTGGTGGTGAACATTGCCAATGATCCTGACCGATATTCGTCCCATTATTGCACGTAAGATTCATCTATGTATTGTTAGTTACATCTCTGTTCATCACGTCTTTTCAGTTTTTCCACAGCAGCAGCGGTGTCGGCTGCCTATGATTACGAACCGCGCTCGCAAAACGATCCCATAGTAAAGACCCTGGAGGACATGACGGCTGTGGCGGTGCCATCGTTGACTGAAAAGAATGCTATCCTGCTCAAGTTGTTCCCTTTTCGTGCGTCCTTTTCTACTTGAATCAACAACACAGACGTTCATGCTCTTATCCAAAAAGTGTTACACATCCCTGACTGGTTCCCCGGTTCATACCTGAAACGTACGGCAAAGCTCTCTCGTGGCCTATGTGAGAAGGCAATGGAGATGTCTTATCAATATGCCGAAGGGAAAGTGGTGATTGCAGTTGATTTCCCCAAAGTTTCTCAACTGACTATTAGGGCAATCAGAAAGCGTCTCACGAACGCCCAGTATTTTGCATGGTCTCCGACCATCTCTCACGTTTGCAGGAGTTAGAGGAGCCACGCCGTGCAGAATACATCGCTACTCTCAAGAAGGCGGCCATAAGCTCTGTTTTCGGTATGTCATACCAGAATCGGCGCGTGCTGTGAGTCACCGATTGGTGTTTCAACGTCATGCAGCATCCGAAGAATCGGTATGTAGCAACATAGAACAGCGTGGTCACTTGTAGATCTCACTGCATTGGCAGACGAGCTCGACGTTGAAGGTGTTCACATTAGCAATGGTTCTTCATCCTCACGTGTGGAGGCGTGCTCAGGCGGAGATCGATCTGGTCGTCGGGACAGACCGTTTCCCTGATTTCGGCGACAGATCAACCTTACCGTACGTTGAGGCCATCGTACGGGAGACTGCTAGATGGAGTCCCGTGGTACCTTTGGGTAAGACCGTTGTTTGAATGTTTCCAGCGGACTTGAGAGCCATCTAGGCGTCTGGCATGCCACGTCGGAGAGTGATGTCTATAACGGGTACTACATACCCAAAGGTGCGTCGTGTTCTCCCTGGAGGTATTCGGAGTCGTCTTCACATCACACAGGAGCAGCCGTGATTGCAAACGCTTGGTATGTTCGTCTCGAACTTGTGGTAGGTTGGTGATTTCACCATGCGTCCTACTAGGGCAATGTCTCGTGACGAGCAACTATTCCCGAAGGCAGAGGCATTTATTCCGGAGAGATACATCGACAAAGATGGCATGCTGAATGACATCAATCCAATGGAGTTCGTGTTTGGTTTCGGTCGAAGAAGATGCCCTGGTATGTGCACCCACGCTTTTTGACGTGGGATCGAACGACGGATCGGCGCACCATCATTCTGATCAGGTCGATTCGCTGCGGATGCGTCCCTATGGAGTGCGATCTCCACGATGCTGGCGACGCTCGACTTTAATCCTGCGAAGGACGACCAAGGCAAAGAAATCCGTTTTGAACCGAAATGGGTGGGCGGACTCATTCAGTGAGTGGTTTAATCGACGGCTCGTGTTTTCAACGAGCATTTTGCTGATGACATGATGGACCAGTCGCCCGGAAACATTTCCGTGTCGGATCTCTCTTCGTGCTCATGTGAATCTGGAACGCATGCTTACCGACTGAGTCTCTGTGAAAACAGCAAGCCAATGTACAAGCTTTTGTACGACTATCATGCCCAAGTCTCATTGTTGCAGCTCTAGCAGACGAACTTTCGCTGGTGGAATTTGTTATCGACTCATATTGTGTTGTACGAACAATGTCCCGGATCGCCTTGTATCTGTATGCTCAAGGTGCCACCGAACGAATCTAGTATGGTACCCATCGACCATCGTAAGTTGTGGTCCGCGTGAGTCAGAGGCGGCATGCCGGTCCACTCAAACAGTGAAGAACTCCTGGACCTCAAGGGTTCTGATTTCCAGCAGGAGTGTGAGGAGCTCACGAGTACCAGCACAACATGTCTACCGCTTCGCACATGCACAACCATATGTGTCGCTCCAATGGATGGCACGCTGCTGGAACGCATGCCACCCATGTGACATCACTGGCGCGTTTCCTGTACTGTAGTGTGCGTGGCAAGGGCATCGCTTGTTGCTACTAGCGACGCTGAGTTCAGAGCTTTGAAAACCACACAGCTGTACGTACATACACAAGATTGCTTGTACTGAAACCCGGCAAGTAGCGACTACTCGGTGGCATTTATCAACAGCTTGCCCACCGTCTTTCCACCTTTCAGATCCGTCTGCGCTTCCTTTACGCCTTCCGCGGTGAAAGGATACTCTTTGTAGATGGTCGATCTCAAGGTCCCATTCTCTAAAAGGCTGAAAACCTTGGACGAGTAATACAGTGCCTCGCTGGGAGTGTATACATAGTTGCGGACCCTAAAACGGGACATCAGGGTGAAGCAAGGCAGGATGAAACACGGTCTTACGTTGGCCTCACGAGCTTCAAGTTCTTGGCAGAAAGCTTCAGTGGTGCAAAGGGCGGAACGGCACCGGATGCGTTTCCCACCGACACGAGGGTTCCCTTTCTTCTCAGCAGCTCAAAATTGGCATCGAAACTGCCCAAGGGTCAGCGAACAAGGACGTCCGTCGCGCGGCGAGACACACGTGTCTTTACCGACACCATCAAAGACGGCATGAACGCCCTCTCCGTTCGTTATCTCCAGGACCCTCTGCACGGTATTTTCTTTCTTGTAAATGATGACGTGGTCAGTGCCGTTCTGCTTGGCGAGCGCGGCTTTCTCCTCGGTGGAGGTGGTCCCGATGACGGTAGCGCCACGATATTTGGCGTACTGAGAGAAGAGAAGACCCAACCCGCCGGCAACAGTGTGGACGAGTATGACGTCACCCTTTTGCACGTCGTACGCCTCCTCCATGAAGGAGACAGCAGTGACGCCTTGGAGGAGAGCGGAAACAGCAGTGCGGGTAGGGAGGTGGCTAGGAATAGGATAGACGGACTTCCATGGGATGGAAACATATTCCGCATGCGCATTCGGGTTAAACTGAACGGCGATTCGGTCTGACGACGATGGGAGTTGGAAAGAGGACATACCACGGTAACACGGTTCCCCTGCTTGAACGCACGTTTCTGGTAATCGGGATCGCTGAGAACGGCTGCGTCTGTGGGCAAGCCAACGATCACACCGCCCGACTCGCTGCCCAGGACGTAGGGAAACTGCGAAACGGGATAGATTCCCTCTCTGCACGACCGGTGAGGAGCGTCCAGGGCTGAACGGGAGCACAATCTTGCCTAAAGTAGGTGTCGATGAAGTTGACACCAAAGTACTCGTTCTCGGTCGTCCGGTCAGCCGTGGGCAGCGACCGAGGAGGAATGGGCTACCTTTACGACGATGTGGTCGGGATCGGCCTTTGGAAAGGGGATCTTGGTTTTCTCCAACACATCGGGGCCGCCCTGCTTGGCGATGGTGATGGCGGAGACCTTGTCGGGGAACGACATGGCGGTGACGAGCCAGCGAGGACTGCCAGCCGCGCATGGCCGTCTGGATTTCAAATTGGGTATCGACACTGTCAGGCCGCGACTGCACACTGGTCAAGCGCGTCCACAGGCCTGCGACGAAAGGCCACGCACAGCAGACACCGCGCGCTCGCCGTCACCATTCCGCGTTGGAAGAACTGGTCTTTGGCGATGGAGACCTTGCTGTGGAGGTCCAGAATAAGAAAGATCTCACGCGGTGAATCCCGGTTCACGCATCGCGCCCAATGTGGAATCTCGGCAAAGACATATGAGTCACGTGAACACGATCAGTCCTGCGAATACAAAGTCCAACTCAAGTCCGTCACCTCTCTGAGAATGCCTGTGCCAATATCTGATAGATGAGCGTCACCTGTTCACTCCTCTGTACCATCTCGGGTCGCTGCTCTCGCAAAGCATCGATCTCTTCAGCTACCGGGTCAAGTGGCGCTAATGGACCCAGAAGAGAAGGACTGGCGAGCGCCGAACCGGAGGCATCAACGGGAGTCGATGAACCTGAGTCCACAAGGTGGTAGAAACGGAGCAATGACGACAGCGCGATAAATGTTCCCGTCCTCCCCACCCCTGCAGAACAGTTGACCATGATCGGTGGGTCTGCATGCTTGCCTCCGTCCGCGTGTGCACCCTTGTTTTGCTGGTCAACCAGCCGCAGAAACGTCAACAGGCTCGCCTGATCTTCCTCCTCTGGAATCCCGTGGTCTGGCCATGCGGTGTACAGCATGTGAGTAAAGGTAAAGGGTTCCCCCGGACGCTTGCCCTGGGAGACAACCGACAGCTTGCTTTGGACACAGTTTGCATCTTCGATCGACGTCTGCTCCTCCAGCGTCACGACGTACGGCCCCGCGTCAATCCCAGGCTCTGGCGCGATCGTCATCGACTCCCCGACGGTGAAGGGAAAGTACGGATAAGCCTTGATGCGCCCCTTCTCAAAGTTGAGCGTCAGCTGCACGACAGTGCGCACTTGGCCCCCCTGTGGGAATGACGTGTCCGGCGAAGGTCCTATGGGCTGGCTGAGCACGCTGAGGAACGCATGTGCCGTGTCCCGCAGAGGTGCCTGCGTGGCGATCCACCATTTCCGTCCGTGCAGTTCCCTCACCCAGCTTCCGTTGAAGTACCTCCCTCCCCCCTCCCCACAGCCCAAGCAGGCCGTTTCAGAAGTGCCCACGACGACACGCGTGCGATCATACGGCTCGATGTTCGCGTAGCGATTGCCCCATCGGTTTGCAGGATCACGACCGATTGCGACAGAATAATGTTTGGGGAAATCCGGCGTCTCTGCGGTGGATTTTCCAGAAAACAACCTGCGGAAAGGGTATGCGTTCGAGGACGGCGCCGGACCCACGCTGGCATTGCGATAGCCGGAGCGCTCCTTCTCCCGTTTGGAAAGCTCGAGAAAAACAGAGCGCTGATATGCGGCCTCGGAGGCTTGTGTGAGCCACGGGGGGATTGCAACGGTCGGATGAGAGGCCATGGCGGTCCAGTCCTGAAGCTTGATGAGCCTCTCCAAGTGTCTAGCAGGCTTATAAGCTAGTGCTATGTTTCCCACGTACAGCACCGCAGATAAGTGCTGACCATCGGGCGCCCGTACTGCTTGCTGTCATCCTGCAAGGGCGATGTCGACCCCGTACAGGTCGCTCATAACCTCGGACACCAAGATCAAGTTGGGTTCCGTTTCTCTGTCGACGCAGGCCTCTTGACTGATAGCCCAAGTTACCAGAGTCAGCTCGGTCCTAGACAAGACGGCCGGTAAGAGGCATCTGACGGACGGCAACCCAGAGACATGCTGGACGTCTCAGCAGGTCTGATACAGTCGCGATGGGAACTACGATCGATTGACCAGCCTGGCAGGGTCTTCCGCAGTTCGTCCAACTCGTGTTCGCCGAGCCTGTGTTCCCGCGGAGGATTGCCTTGACTTTTCAGGGAGGATTCGTCGGCATCCAATGTGTGGTGGAGGTCGCTGTGTCTTCTCAGAAGCCAGTCTGGACAACATGGACCCATCTTCATCCACAGGACCTCAATAGGCGCCAGATATTCGAGCTGCCCGAGGGCGATGCTATCCAGTGCATGCGATTCGTCTTTGAAAAGAGCTCCGACTTTTTCGGCAGAGTCACCCTCTACGAGCTCAGTGTCCAGGGTCTCTCATGAGCTCTGGGTTTCACTCGAGACGTGCAAACAACCAATTCCATTTCATCACAATACACGCGATAAGAATGACAAGATTTACAACTGATCCTAGTTTACATTGGCGGGCCGTCTTCCTCGTCAACCTCGTCTGACCTTCGTACCAGGTTGGCTAGGGGTAGGATTGCTCGCCGCGGCGCTTGATGTCGAAGACCCGGATGTGCCGGGCGCGACGCCAGGTGCGGAGGCAGGGCGGGACTGCACTGGCAGGTGTGCACTCGCTGCACTGGTTGGTAGCTGTCTACGCATTCGGGTCGGGGGTTTCGTAGATGGCGTTTGCGGTGTGCTCAACGTCGCATTACCAGCGCTGCTGGTGCCCGGTTGTGCCGTCGGAGCTACTGGAGCATGGCTCGTCGTCGGGGTCAGAGATGTCGGGTCGGCTCTAGGGAGCAGGCTGCCGACCTGCGACAGTCCTTGAATAACCTGCTCTGCAATTTGCTGTACTTCCTGCGCAGATGGTTTGGCCTCTGCGATACTTGAAAGGAGGGTGTTGACTAGGGACACCAAATCTGCGTAGGATTCAGCGGCTGGGGCTCCAAAATGATACGAATACGAACCAGGGAGTAACCCTTGTTGGCGCACCGCGAGCAAGTCTGCATGATCAGAGGCAACCATCGGGGCACCGTAAACACCAGGTGCGACCGCGTAAGCGAGTGCGAGGAGGGCGACGGGAACAGAAGTGAATCGCATGGCAGAGATGTACTTGGTCGGTACAAGACGCAAGTAAGGGTAGGTTGTTTGCTTATTTATGGCTATAGACGGGGTGAAGAAGATGTGGGAGGCGGAGAGAAGGTGAGGGTGAGGGAGACTTGGGAGACGGTCTGGTTTTATAGAGGCGGGGACGGGCGACGTCATGGGTTGCAATGCGACGTCATTGAATTCCAGTCGTTAGAACGGGCCCCGTCTGCGCTCCATCTCCCACATTTCCTCCCCAAGTGGACGGTATCGCGTCCGGGTGTGCCAAAGCTTATGGAGCGACTGGGCCATGTCGCAGCCCATGCACGACGAGAGCAGACACCAGCCGAGACTGGCAACACTGGCAATGGGTGGTCAGCTACGACAAAACGACAGCGGAGAGCAGTTACATGAGCACGAGGAGCAGCAGGAGCAGGAGTGCGAGCCAAGGATCCATGCGTCACGTGGGACAACGTCGGCCACACGCCCTGGCTGAATTGCCCACGAACCTTATCATGTCGGGTTCCCGGAGGTGTGCTTTTTCTCTCGTCCGCCCTTGGCTCACCGAAATCCATCTCTCTCAGCTCGTCGGACGCACCCACATGCAAGACATTGAAATGGTGCCCAACAGACCAGACTCGGCCTCTGACCCATACATGTTCCGTGTCGGGCTCAAGACAGACGAGGAACTCTCCCAGCTGCGCCGCCGCCGTAAGAGCGGCAAGTCCCTCGAGCTGTATCATAGAAGACAAAACAATGTGCGAGTCCACGAATATGCTTCATTTCCTGACCCTCATGCGTCCCCTTATCGCCGCAGCTCATTCATTCCCTACTGAAATCAGTGGACGACCATACCAGGGAAGCCAAGGATCTTGAAGAAGCTTCCCGCACCTCAGTAGGCCTACTTGTCTCCCTCTTATATGTCCGTTGACTTGCCTCTTGAAACCAGATCAAAATCGCAGTCTGGGCAAGTCTTGTCGCGAATTTCACTCTTGCCGTCCTCCAGCGTGCGTCTCCCCCAAGTTTCATTGTCTCCAGTGACCTGGCTGAGCGTCGCATAGTCTATGCTGCCATATCATCCATATCCCTATCTTTGATTGCCACCGGGATTGATGCCTGCTTCGACTTTGGGAGCAACGTCTTTCTGTACATCATCCACAAGCAGGCAGAGAAAATGGACGTCAACAAATGGCCAGTCGGAGGTGCTCGTTTAGAGACCATCGGGAATATCATCTACGGTGAGGTTCTCGCGAGGTGCTTCCCGCCCAAACATCCTCACTCTCGTGCAAAGGTTCCCTGTTCGTCGCTCTCCCTGGCGTCACCTCCTGCTTGGGTTAATGTCCCCATAGAATGTCCTCGGTCAACCTCGTGATCATTGTCGAGTCCATCCAGTCATTGATGTCACCATCGACTGACAGATCTTTCCATCTTGCCTCCTTGCTTGCAGTTGCAGCAGCCCTAGGTGATCGCACAGTGTTGTTGACTTCCACCGAAACGAGCTAATCGTGAATGGACCACCGCCTAGGGGTCAAGTTCTTACTCTTCTTGTACTGTCATACCCTTCGTTCCAAGTCTAGCCAGGTACATGTCCTCTGGGAAGATCACCGAAACGACCTGTTCGTCAACAGTTTTGGTATACCATCTTGTTCATTGAGCCATGCTGTATTCTAAATGACGTGCCAGGTCTCCTTATGTCCGCTGGTGGAAGTCGATTGCGATGGTGGTTGGACCCTGTTGGCGGCCTTTTGGTAGACGTTCGTGAATGTAACTTGGTCTCGGATTGACACCTCTTCCCAGATTGCCACAGGTGTTATTGTAGCATGGGTGCATACGATCTACCAGGAGTTTGGCCACCTGGCGGGAAGATCTGCGCCAAACGAATTCATTCAGCTCCTCATTTACAAAGCCATGACATTTAGCGCAGATATAGACCAGATTGACACCGTCCGTGCTTATCATAGCGGCCCGGTAGGCACCCCGTTTTTGGGTAACTTCTTTGTGTCAATGTTTCTGGCTCCGCAGGATTATTTTGTCGAAGTGGACATAGTCATGAACGCCTCAACCCCGCTGTGGAAGGCACACGATATTTCGCAACAGCTCCAAGACAAGCTTGAAGAGTTGCCCAACGTTGAGCGGGCGTTCGTTCACGTTGACCACGAGACTACACATGCGCCTGTCCG
Source organism: Boletellus deceptivus (assembly GCA_038090195.1). Classification (NCBI taxonomy): domain Eukaryota; kingdom Fungi; phylum Basidiomycota; class Agaricomycetes; order Boletales; family Boletaceae; genus Boletellus; species Boletellus deceptivus. The sequence goes on from JBBPMG010000012.1 coordinate 45,767, forward strand.
TCTATTTTGTCTCCTTGTTCCTGCATATTCTTATTGCGACGATTCAGGAACATCGCAAGATGGTATAATTTCGGGTTGTATCCCTCGTGTACGTGTTGGGTGTTGTTGGGTAGAATTACTGGCTATACGAACCTCTGACAAGTGGTCGACATACTATTGATGGACGCTGTCATTCTGTTGCTTTATCAATGAGGATTTCTTACTGGCATGGTCGTTGCACAGCGTGGATGGAGGTGAGGCTGACGACTTGAAAATGACAAAACGAGCGAGTATACGACGACAAGCTGAATCCGCTTGCTGCGCTCTTCTCGCTGCTCCTCGACCCCCTCGTTGATTATCGCGATACCCCTGGCGTCCTGACCCTGACCCGCAACGTGATTATCACGCGGCCGAGGCACAGTTCATCTCCTTTGCCTTTTACCAGTCCATGGTGAGCATGCTTCCGCGACCCCGTCGTACACACCTCTCACCAGATTGCCCCAGGATACCAGACATCAGGACCCAGAGGAATTCTACGTGAAGCAGGACAGGATTGGTAGTACCCCACCATCCCTTCTAGCGGCAGATGGCTCATCCACCCTGCAGGCAAGGGTTCCTTTGGCGAGGTTTTCAAAGGGTCTGTCTCTTTCCCGCCATCTGCCTCTCACCCTCCACATCGAGCTCCTTCTTTTCAGGTACGACAAGAGGACCCAGAAAACTGTCGCCATCAAGATCATTGACCTCGAGAGCGCAGAAGACGAGATTGAGGATATCCAGCAGGAGATACAGATCCTTTCGCAGTTGGATTCGGCCCACGTAACCAAGTTCGTTCGATCATGCTTGTTTTGCGCGTGTGGGGACCGGATGAGATTGATACCCTCTTTTGTGACGCAAGATACCATGGTTCATTCCTCAAGGGTTCCAACCTATGGATAGTCATGGAGTGCGTTTTGATACCGTGACAGCTACTTTCTCGCTCAATATACCCATACAGGTATTGCTCGGGCGGCTCGTGCTCCGATCTGGTGCGATCATCGCTTGGATCAAGATGCAGTTTACTGAGTAGGCGACCAGATGAAGCCCGGCGTCTTTAGAGAAGAGTATATTGCCATCATCGTCCGCGAGCTCCTCCGTGGACTGGATTATCTCCATACAGAAGGGAAGCTTCATCGTGACATCAAAGGTTCGTTGTGGACCTAGCCTCTTACTCGATCGTAGTATCTGAGACAACTTCTTTGGTCATAGCTGCCAATATCCTCTTGTCCGCGACGGGGGATGTCAAGCTGGCTGATTTTGGAGTGTCTGGTCAACTTTCTGGAACCTTGTCCGCTAAGAAGAATACCTTTGTGGGCACACCATACTGGATGTCGCCCGAGGTTATCAAACAGAGTGGGTACGATCACAAAGCAGACATTTGGAGTCTCGGAATCACCGCTATCGAGCTCGCAAAGGGCGAACCGCCGTATGCAGAGCTACACCCCATGAAGGTGCGTAATGATCATTCACCAACGATACCCACATATCACGCTGAACATCGTCACCGACAGGTTCTTTTCCTCATCCCAAAGAACCCTCCGCCACAGTTGGATAGCCATTTCTCTAAACCGTTTAGAGATTTCGTAGCGTACTGTTTACAACGAGATCCCCGCGATGTACGTGTCAAGTGCCTCCCACTCTGTCTCATGTCTATTATTGACTTGAGGTCCAACAGCGTCCAACGGCACGCGAACTCCTCAAGCACAAGTTTGTTCGGATGGCCAAGAAGACAAGCTACCTCACGGAGCTGATCGAGAGGCACGAGCGATGGAGGGCAGAGGGAGGTGAACGACTGGAAGAGGAGGAGAAACCCACTGCTCAAGATCTGTGCGTAGCATTCAGTTCCCGAAAACAAAAAACCTACCATTTCACTCTCTATCTCATTCGTCGTCTCATCACATTTATCACATAGGCCCGCTAGCGGCGACCCCGAGGATCTGTGGGACTTTGGGACCGTCCGACACGCGGGGCGGACGATTGGACGTGTCAACAACTCGATCAAAGCCTCGGGACCGCCTTTAACGTGGGAGATGAACGGCTCTGGACGTGCAGACGCTCCGACGTCCTCCATCTCGTCTAAACGGTCCTCGAGCTTGTCAGCCAAGGTCGATCTTTTGCCGCTCCCGTCGTCGCCCAAATCTGCACGCGTCCCGAGTGTGTACGAACAGGCCACCGTCAGACATACACTCCCTGGCGGTCCGACGTCCAATAACGGCCAAGGGACGCACGAGCGGGAGCCGTCAGACGAAGAAGAGCACGGCAACCAGTATGCTACTACATACCCCAGGGGTGCGAGCGTTGTCGAGCGGCAGAAGCGGGGTGCGGAGGAGGATGAGGAGCTGCCTGATACCACTATGCTCGATTCGGTCATTTTACCCGCAATAGCTTCGGTGAGCATCCTCTCATACTTTAATCTCGCACCGCATCAAATCATCGCTCCCCATAGTTATTCCCTCGTGTGTCAACTCAAGAAGCGCGGGTCGCACTCAGTGCGCTGCAACGAGCGTTCACGGATGCAGAACGGATTATACCTGGCGTCACGCTGGAACTCGTCAATGAGATTGTCGACTCTGTCGAACGAGTCGAAGACGACCCATAGTTTGCCGAATGAGAAGGCATTGTGATTAGGGACTTTCTTGGCTTTTTTGTGCTTGCTTTTTTCCTGCTATCCACGCACTTTACATTTTGGACTCCCAATGAACCACCTAATGCCACGAGCAAGCGCAAAAGCGGTAGTATAAGCGACCGGGCGTGCCCGCCGTAACTGTATACCATGTAAACTCTCATCGAACGGGAACTGGTCACGAGAGCAGTTGTGTCTGAGAAACCGTCACAAAGACGGGACGAGAACAGCGCGTCAGTCCTCTGGGTTCACCGTTCGTTTCTTCTTGGTCGACGAAGGGCCCTTCTTCTTTGCTCGTGTGACCTTGATGGGTTCGGGTGTACTGGCTCGCGTGTCCTCGTCGTACTGCTGGAATGACGGCAACGACGGAGGGGGCGTCGATATACGATCAAACAAACCAAGCGTCTGCTGTTGAGAGACTGGTGCGGACTCTTGACGCGGCAGTACCGGAACGACATTCTCTGGCATCTCGCCTCCCTTTTCCACCACGAACTGCGGCGGTGCAGACCGAGAGACGTTGCTGCGGAGTGCAAACAAACGGGGCTCCTCTGGTACGCAGACGGATCAGCCCTGCGAGTCCGACAACCCTTTTCACGTTACCTTTCAGTTGCGGGGGTGGCAAATCATCCAACCGAACCACCGGTATCGAGTCGATGTCGTCGATCGCCTTTGCTGGTCGTTCGTCCGTGATGTAGTACGGATCCTCCCTCATCCTCTCCAATCGCTCTGCTTTGAGCTGTTTAAAAACCAGATCACGTCAGGGATGATCAACGCGGGGTCACCAGCCCCAATCACAAAAACTGACCCGTTCCCGCTCTGCTCGTTCTTCTGCGGTTTCCACCGGTTCTTCGGGCACCAGCTCCTCCACGTTTGAATCTTCCTTCCTCTTCTTACTCCCTTTCACCTTCGTCCGACTCGGCGTTTCTTTCTCCTTTCCTTTTTTGCTCTTCTTGACCTTTTTCTCAGCCGTATAATCATCGTCGCCGTCGACGAGGGGCTCTTGCATCGCTGGTACAATCCAAGCATCGAGATCGAGACCTTCTGGGACGGGTACACTCGCTTGTGCAGCCGGTGCGATCGGTCCGAGTTCATACGACGATACCAGGGGCCGAATCAAGTACAAGCTCTTGGGAAACGCTAGCTCAACGATGGGATCAAAACTCGAGGCAACCGCACCCGCCGACCCGTTTTCTCGAGGTCGATACATCGCCAAGTCGTGTTTGACGAACGTGAACAGCTGGAGAATGTTTGCAGCCTGCATAGCGTCAGCACATCGAAATAGGGGGGGACGGAGACACGTGCAACAACCTACCCGCTCCTGTACTTCGATGTGTGGGCTGGACACGAACTCTTCCATTTGCTCGATCATGGTTTCCACTGCGCTCTTGACCTTTTCCAAGAGGTCGTCCGTCCACTGTTGGGCGGCCTCAGTGGCCCAGTATCCGAAAATTTTATTTGCGGCTTGGATATACACTGCAATGGTCTCCGCATCCAGTAGGATGGTGTTTGGCTGCAGAAGGAAAGGCAAAAGTTCCTCCGGTGCCAACAACTCACTATGGATACGAAGCAAGTTAGAAGAACAGCATGGACGACGACCAATTGGGGTCACGCACTCGCAGAACTCTCCGCATATCCATGCGGCAGCCCATAAGACCTCGGAACAGCTCCCTGGTTCGCCAGCGTTCAGCAAGAGTGTCTCATCCGAGAGGACCTTGACCATCAACTTAACAGCATAACTGCGTGCTGCCCTCACGCGACCGACGACGTCTACCAACTGATCGCGAATCTGTGTACCAATGTCCACGTTCGAAATATACGCGAGGTCCACCAGGACGGAGAGATACCACTCGAAATCAACCACGTTGTCATATGTCGAACTGGAACACATGGAGATGATACGTTGTGAGAGGACGAGACGGTAAGCAGGGGACTGCGAAGGAGAGGATGGGTTTTTCGAGGGAATGGATGGCACGACATGCTGGGATAACGATTGAACTGCTGATGGTAGTGATGGGCCTTCAGGCTGGACAAGGTGAGAAAGGAGTTGCTGGACAATTGATTGTAGGTTATGCCGTGTCACCTGCATTGCATTAGGAAATGGTCGGAAATTAAACGAGCGACTCACGAGAGCAGTCACGAGGTCAAGCGCGCGCATTCGGATACTAATGTCCTGATCGTCTACACTGGCAAGAATCGTGTCTTGATGTTCTGCCACTAACTCGGGATGGGTAGGCACTATTTTGACCATTGCAAGGAGGGCAATGTACTTGACTGGTCAGTCGAACGATCAGTAAGCACACAAGACGCTCAAACTATTACACCGACGATTCTGATCCGGATCTTGAAGGAATGCAGCAAGCTTGGAGACACAGGTCCGGGCCAGAGGCGAGCCGGAAGTTCCCTGGAGCATGTTACCAATGATGCATGTATGAACGCACTCATACAGAAGAGAAATTGCAGATGTGGTGGTGATCAAATCAGTTATTGGAGGTTTGAGTTTCTTGACCAACCTCGGCTCATGGGGGGAGAGTGCCCCAAACTATTGTTCCATCAGCACACGAACATGAGAAGAGGCCAAAACGAGCAGACTAATTTCACAATCTTGATGAGCATCCAGTTGTTGGATGACGTTGTGAGCAAGTGAAAGAGTTGCGGAGCTAATGGTAGGTAGTCCTGGGGGTTTCTTCGGGCAAGTTCGCATAGGACATTGATAGTGGCAGAAACAACTCCTAAGGAAAGAACACATGTAGAACATGGGTAGCAGTTGGGAAGAACTGACCTGGATCCGAGTCGTCGAGCTTTTCCTGCATACGAGTAATGCTTTGACGGAGGACGTCGGGATATTTCTCACAGACGCGAAACAAGGTGAGGACGGCTCTCTTGCGAATGTGGGGTCGGGAATGATTAAGCATTGCGATTAGCTCCGGACTGAGATCTCGTGCGAGGTCAGCTGTGACGATGCCGGACACACCATTCAGCGTAACAGCGATATCGGCGGGATTGGAGCTCAGATCCTAGCAGCATGAACAGAGAGGGGGAAGATGCAGGAAGGGAAGACACACCTTCTTGAGGAGATTCGTCGTGAGCATGAGAACGTCGGTGTCTTCATTGAACGACTGTGCGGCTGCGAGGTAGCCTACGGTCTTGAGATGAATCTTCGCAGACGACATGACCTCGACGATGTGGAACGAGGCCCAGGACATGTCGTAGCCGAGCATGTCGAGCTGGGGAAGACGGGGTGAGCAGGGCGTGCATGGATGGAGAGGAGAAGACACGCACATACGTGAGCTTCATGACTGCACCAGCCTTGAGTTCCATGTCCTTGCTCTTGATCTCGCGTCGTATTTCTTCATTGGCCTGTGCGATGAACCTTGCCTCGTCGTTCTTGTTCGCCCTGAGACCTCGGATCAGGTCCTGGAGGGTCCGCTCCCACATTGTGTATCTCGAATGCGGGGCGGGGACAGGCAGTGCGCTCGCCAACCCAGTTGACCAGTGTGCGGGCTGCAGTCACGGTGCGAGGCGATGTACACAGCGTAGCGTATCAAAGTAAGGAGCAAAGTCGAGCAAGTGAGGCCGTGGCCCGAGACAATGCGAGCCAACACTCTTATTAGACTCCCACTCTTTTATGTCGACCCCCTCCTCGTCCCTGGCTCGCCCGCACATGCTGTCCTCCGTCGTGGACCCGGACTCGACCGAGACCGCGATATTCTCCATCTACTCGATGTATGGCACCGACGAACAACGGGCAAGCTGGTCTGCCTCGCGCGAACTCGACATCTCTCTCGGCGACAGCTTCACCTACAACAACGCTTTCTTTCAGCCCACACCGTACACCCCAGCTAATCGTCCGTCCGTCCATGATCACCCCTCCCCGCAAAGCATCCCTGTAAACAACCGTCGCTCCTCCCTCTCTGATGCTTCCGCTCGTCCGGGCCATCTTCACACGTCTTCCCCACCACAAGATACCCTCGACCTCCCTCCACGCTCGCCACGCGTCTCCTCCGGCCAGAACCGTCCCAAGAGCACCGTCACTTCGTGTACTTCACAGACTGATTTAGAGCCCATCTCTCCGTCCGTGCAGCTCAACTCACTTCCTACTCCTCCCCACAGTCGTCCCTCATCTGTTCTCAAGAGATCCGACTCGCCTTTACCAGACCCTGCTTTGGCTTTCCTGCCACCAAGACCATCACCATCCTTGGCCCCACCACAGGCCACCCAAACACCCTCTTCTTCAACGGCCACCAGACAGCAGTCGAAGCTGAGTCCTCCATCCAGCAAGACGTCCTTGGTGCCTTCAGAAGGGGAAGACCTGGACTCCTTCCATGTGCGCAGCACATACGCACACCTCGACGCAACCGGCGTCAAAGGCGACGGCTACGAGGACGGCATCGAACGCACCCGTGCCCGTCAACGTGCGAGCAGAGCAAGCGACCCCCATGCCAACATCCTTTTTGACAGTGCCGCAGAGAAATCGCGCGATCTTCCTACAGAAGAGGTCAGCGTGCTTGCTAGCCTGGACCGGTAAGCTGGACCATCTGTACATTCTTTCATTCCTCATTCTATCCGTAGTTATGGTTTCTTCACCGTTCCTTCCCATGATCGCTTAGTCTGCTTGCCGTCAGTGCCATTGCTTAGGCGCCTCTCCACCGTTACTGCGGGGCCCAAGTCAGCACCAAGTCAGGCTATGTCCGTCACTTCATTACCGCCACCGTCATCTCCGTTCAAGGAGGCTGGCCGAATAGCCAAGTGGGGCAGAATGATGCAAGTCTCTTTTCGTGATCGCGGCGGTAACGCTGTGTCATGGGGCGTAAAGCCGTCAAAGGCACACAAGCTGCGCAGACGAGTATACAAAGGTATACCCGATCGGTGGAGAAGCGCTGCTTGGGAGGTACTCATGAGTAACTTTTCCAAATCGGGCTACGACCAAGTTGTCAATTTGAGCGAACGCTATCGACTTGATATTGAGAAGCCGTCGAGCTACGACATACAAATCGATCTCGATGTCCCGAGGACAATTAGCGGCCACGTCTTGTTCAGGACACGGTATGGTCTGGGGTGGGCGCTCTCTCTCTCTTGCTACCGTATCTATGCTCATGTCGTGTATCCAGTCAACGTTCCCTTTTCCGTGTCCTCCATTCATTTTCCCTGCGTTGTGAACAGTGCGGCTATGTCCAGGGAATGGGCCCAATAGCAGCCACCCTTCTCTGCTACTTTGAGCCAGAGAAGGTGTATGTGGCACTTACGCGCCTGCATGACGCCTATGCCATGCATATGGTTTTCTCTCCTGGTTTCCCCGGCCTCTTGGAGTCAATTTACATCCAGGAGCGAATCATGCAGCTCAAAATGCCCGATGTGTATGCCGCCTTTAGGAAACACATGATCTCGACGACATCGTATGCTACCAAGTGGTACATCACGCTGTTCGCCAATTCGGTCCCTTTCCAGACACAGTTGCGATTATGGGACGCGTTCCTGCTCGACGGAAATGAGGTGTTTGTTGCCGTTGCCGTTGCCATCGTTTGGGCTTATCGAGGTAACCCCTTTCACCCCCTGGTAACATGTCGATGTAATCTTGACGTGTCGAGCCGTGCAGATCATATCACGTCAAACTCGGCTAGCTTTGAGACTGTGTTGTCGTTGCTGTCGTCCTTCTTCGTTCCCGAGGACGATGACGCACTCTTGTCCTGGATAGAACAGCTCCTGGACGACAAGAGGCTGAGGGAACAAATGCACCGCTGGCGTCAAGACTGGCATCAACTCGTTGCATCTGGTAACGAAGGAAACGCGCTTTTATAGCCTTGATACCTACCGCACAGGTGTCGATGCATGCTTCATGTCGCTCGATTCCACGTCCCCCTCTCGTTTTTTTATTCCATTCATATATACCTCCACGTCATGATGAACACTTTTGCATCGTTTCAGAACACATTTGATTTATCATTGCTTACAACTCAAGGTAATCTGCCGTCGTCCAGTGTACACCGCAAGTCAATTCACAATTCAATCATGCGTCCATGGTCATTCTGATAAATACGCACCGGTTGCGAAGCAAAGCTCACAGATATGTTACGTATAAAGAGGTTGCGTGGTGATGAATCACGCGGAGGCATCAACACCCCTCGCTTCGGCTGCAGGCTGGGCCTGAGCGATGTTCGCCCTGCTCTCGCCCGCGGCGTTTCGCCAGTTGCTCCTCACCAAGACGACCGCAGCCACCAGGGACGAGTAAGCCAAACTGGCGCTTAAGCCCACCCATAAACCACCGAGTCCCCAACCCCTCGGCAGGGCCAGAAATACCCCAAGAGGAATACCTGCAGAGGTCAACGACCATACGTAGGTATCTGACGTAGCGCTTGGACGGAAGCGATAGAAGACGAACCTAAAAAGTAATCTGCGCTGGGAACGTGACGTGTCAGATCTTTTTTCGACAAGTGTGCGCGGGAAGATGTGATGGTCACCTGGCGTTCAGTGAGGGGAACACGGCCGCTTTTCCGAGGGCTCCGAGGGAGCTATCCACCCACGCTCCGATACCATGAACAGCCTGAAAGAGAGCTATGGCGGGTAGCAGCGCCGACACTGACTCGATGATGACTTCCAAACAAGCGTCTGGTCACCGAGGAACGAGAGAGATCAAATTATCGTACTCACCCGGGTCACTGTTGAACAACTTTCCCCAAGAAGACGCGGACGCAAGAAGGATGTTGCTTGGGAAAAGTGTCAGTGCTTCCGGTCTGCGATCCGCGACATGACAGTCAACCTGATGACGATGACCCCTCCCAATGTGCTGAAAAATGCGACGGAAGCTGCGATCTTGGCGCGCTGTACGTCGCCCTTAGTCAACCATTTTTTGATGCTAGTGGGGCTAGCTCAGCCTTTCACAGGCGGGCGTAATACAAGCGCATGTTCATTACCGATCGGAGGCAGCATTACTCATCGCCTTTGGAGCCTGGTGCAGCGTCGTGGCTGTCGTGAGTAAGACCGCCTGTGTGGCGAGAGCGTCTGGACCCAGTCTGGAAGTATCTCAGCGATGTTTTCCACAGGCACGTGCAATATTCATACATGCTTGCAACCACTGTGATGTCCGTCAGGAATGAACAAAAAAAAACGAGTCGGTAATCAGGCACTCGCCTCCTCCGAAATCCTTTGACCAGAGCTGAGAGGCGCTCCTCAAGACACCAGATACACCCGCAAGAACTAGGGCTCCAAACCCAGTGAAGAATGCAATCTCCGAATGACTCTGGGATGGCTCGGTGCCCGTCGGACGGCTAGAGTTGGTATCTCCACGGAGGGGCTCATCGGGAACGGTGTTCCGTCCCCGAAGGTATTCCATCTCTTCCCATATTGCTCGCTGGACAATGTAAACGACCAACATAATCGCAAGTGCGTTGTGACTCAGCACGGTGCACAGCGGAGCTCCAGCAAAGCCCAGCCGAAGAGCCGGTATCGGCCCATCGACTATGACGTATCAACCTAAACAGTCAAACAATCCTCACGAGCTAACTCACCGAGAAGATAATTCAAAAGCAGATTCAGAGGTGCAGTGGCCGAAAGGATGCGTGTGTGCACGTGTGAGAGCCCTTTACGAATAAGTTGGTGTCACCACAGGATAGGTGTCGCTATGGACTGCAACTCACCTTGAGACGTCAAATATCGCCTGTTTAGAGCGTCAACATCAACTCCAAATGGAAGAAGGAGCGTTATACTTTGCTATTTCGCCAATTGCATATCCCGGTAGACCTGCAGCGGTCACCCGAAGGAACTGGCTTGCGGGAGCAGCAACCTCCGGCGGTTGACCGAGTCGCTGCAAAAGCGTGGCGGAGTGGACAGTCCACAAGTTTGTGATTGGCTGAAGAAAGGGTTATGATATGGGTGGTCATATCAGAATCAACCGATGGCTTGCGCTTACAAATAAGGCAACACCAGTAACGATGGCCGCCTGTGCGCAGGCAATCTTTGCGGCGTGACGGTTTGGAGTGCGAGCAAGGACCTTGTCCAATGAACTAGCGAATATCTTGATATGTAAGGCACACCGGTCGTTGGAATGTTGACGACCGACCTGATGAATCCCTGGATGATGCTGTATCCGGTCACACTTGTTACCGCCGTGCCGACAGTACTCGCGGCAAGATCCGTGGTCGACAAGTGCCCTAAAGATACTGTAGGTGCTATCACGAGAGAATGTTCTTGCAGATGGGTGCTTTCACACCACTCAGCTTCGTACACCGCGCATAGAGTCATAGACTCACAATAGCCATCCACCACCATCCCTCGCAAGGGCGTAAAACTCTACAAAGGTTTGGAACAACGGTCCATGATTGTCCGGTTCCACGTTATCCAGCGCGTCGACATCAGGAATACGACTCAACAAGGGGGATAGCAGGCGACGAAGTAATCCCTCTGCTTGCTTCGTTGCGAAGGCCTTGGGATCATTAAGTGCACCTAGTAAGGGTGTTGTCTCGGTAGCGGGCGTATCAACATCAGGTCCACCGACGTTTTTGGGAGCGGAAAAGTACGAGCCGATGATAGGAAGCCTGGCAGCGTAAACGAAAACGATGGCACGTAACCGTGTCAGTATTACCGCCTGTGCCCTGTCCTTGATGTCCTCTGCAGCGCCAATGACACCAGCGTTGGCTGCATCGCCCACGAGAGTCACAGAGTTCCCTGTTGACGATTCTAAGACATGGATGGCCTCTCCAATGGTAGTACTCGGAATTGAAGAAAACGCTTGCGATATCGCCGCACCACCGATAGTAGACCCTGATGACGGGGGAACGGGAGGCACTTCACCCGATGGAAGAGATGGGAGTACCTCCTCCGCGCGTATCTGGAGTACCTCTACTCCAGCGCTTCCCAAATGCGTCTGGGCGATCGAAGTGACTTGACCAAGGGTACTCGCGTGCGCGCCCTCGCCACTGGCAATGTGACCGTCGGTATGGGGAGAGTTCGCGACGCCTTTCCCATCCATCTGGCCAGCTGCCTGCTCGGTGTGGGTGAACCAAAGGAGGACCAAGTTGATAGCAAGGCTGGTTCGGTTCCATGACCCTGAGCCTGTAGGTAATAATAGAAGCTCGGGCGCGCGCGTCGTCGGATCGCCGCAATGTACGGCATAAACGTGTTCGTTGCTAGTCGCAAAGTCGGTTAGCTTGTGGCAAGTGTACCACTCACCGTAGGCAATGCCATCATGACATCAATGAGCTGCCAGGGGAGTGGTGGTGCTGTTGGCAATGGTGGTTGAGTGATGGGCACCATGAGCACAACAACGGTGCTATGAATGACGTTCAGGGGCGTGGACTTCTGCAGCAGCTGCAGCCCCCTTTCAGCAGAGAGTGGTAGAGCTTTTGGAAGATGGACATCATGGCCATTGCAGTGGTCCACAGACAAGAATGAAATGAGAGTGCCAGGCAGCTCAATGCAAGTGTATGGTACCTCACGGTTGTCATGGTCTACGGCGTACTAACCGCGTGCTGGCGGTGTCCACTTTCCTGTGTTTGAAGTAACACCGATCAATCCTCGCCTTTGCCCATACCCTCGCTCAAACCACCTCTACCCGTTAATTTCACCATACTCGTCTACAGTATCCCACAAGGCACTGACCAGTTCCTTCACCTCGTCGGTCTCGAGCCCAACTGCCAAGAGCGCGCTGTCCCGCCGCCTTGCTGCATCCTCCACGAATCGGGCATACCCAGATAGCTGAGCTCCCATAGACGCAGATGTTGATAACGAGGATATTAACTTAAGTGTTTTAGGTCGAGGGTCTGGAAGGATCGGAGGGAAGGAAGTGGGAATGGGGTAGCTCGGCAAATGGTGCCTTTCCAACGTGCCAGTTTAGCCTGAGATCGTGCACCATGTAAACACGGGGGCTCCATACCACATGAAGAACGGCTCTCTCGGTTCATGTCTCTTGCTCCATGTATTGTACAACGCCACTTCGTCCTGGGAGAACCCGCGCGATATGTCTCGTCGTGCGAACGGTTCCCAGCCCTGGGGACGAATTTGGGAAGGAGCGGACAAACTTGGAATGTCTTGGAAGCCCCCGCCAGAGAGACCATGCAGACGCAATGTGCCACCAAGCATGGCCAACGGAGATGACTTCCTCCAGTTTAGGTGGGACACCATCGTCTGGAGGTCATCCAAGCCACCCTTCAACCTACTCGAGGGAGTACTTAAGCGATAAAGCTGCAAGGGATGCATGCGACCATTACCTCAACGGGAGTGTTGCAGTCTCGATGTGAGTTGACAAAATCGCCGAAGATTGATAAAGCGATTTGCTCTATCGCGGTTGTCATCCAGCCTCGGAAGTAACAGGGGAGTGGGAACTGACATTAATATGATGACCAGAAAACCAACAATTATTTTGCCAGAAAAGAGGAGACAAAATTGGAACGGTCAAGTCGCAAAACTCGATGGCGCTCCGTAATGAAAGGCTGTCATTGAAAACCTGCTTTACCTGGTGCGACTGTTGACCAGAGAAAATACCAGTGGGTGGATGTATGGCACCAGTTGTGAGTAAGGGCTCACATCGCCAGGGTTGGCATCCGGTGGGCTAATGCTTGCAAGACACGCAAATGTGATCAGTGTGGCTTTCGGATGCTCCTCGCGAAAGGCGGACAACAAGGAGCTTGCAAAGCCACCAAAAATCGATGTGTCTTGGATCATTTGTACTCCCTGTGCGGTCAGAGCTGCTGTTCAATCCTTTTTACCAGACGGTTCACCTGGAGATTGTTGCAGTCCTCTATTAGGAGGCGAAGGGACCCATCCATCAGTTCGACATCCTTGGCCGACCCTTACGGTAAGTACACGGACGCGAGCTGCGGTGGAACGCATACGTCGTCATACCGCGAATAAGCCTCACAACTGGCGCTCCAGTCGCCTTCGATAGGTTCCGGTGTATCCGGAACTGCGTGAAGCGACTTTGGATCGAAGAAAACACGGTTAAAATCGGACCAATATCTGATTTTTGCAGCGACCGGCTCCGCTTGTTCATCGATACCCGCCGTGCCAAGAAGGGAATGATATTCGCTCTGGGATATCCTCCCTTGCTCCTGGTGGACAATACCTCCATGCCTGTCGCGGCGGGAAGGACGAGCTGTCGTCTCGTGGAGCCTGATGAACTTACCAAGTTGTTGGCCACGTCAGCGTGTTCGTCTGATACGGATGCCTTGCAAGTGTCCCGAAATTTGCTTTGCAGGGTCGTCAGTTGGTGGGAAGGGAAAATCGGACATTGCAAAGTACATTTATGATCAAAAGCAAGGAGCCTGGGACAGAGGGTGGACTGATTCTGCGAATTGGGTGTGGGGGTGATGCACCTCTACAAGCATTGTGGACGTACATGATCATCACGCCCTTCTTTGAATGAGATGCTGTGGTCGGTAATAGAGCCGCCGGCGTCTTCGTCGTAGACGAAATAACTCTCCTGCGTGTTCCAATAGTGTGTTCCGGTATAGTTCGAGAGCGGGCCGGCTTGGATGTAGATGATCTCCCTCATTGTTGTCCACGCGGTGTTGTTGGGAGCTCGGGGACTTGAAATTCCTCCAGCTTTGATAATAATGCCAGATCGTGCACCAATTAGCAATAACCGAGGACCGTGCGAGAAGAAAGCGCTCTGATGGGCGTCGGTGCTCCGGTTGGTCGAGCGCCACGGTGTTGGTGCAGCCGATACAGCAAGCTGGCTCCATTGGCCACATCATGGCTGCTGCCCAGGACATCGACCCTCTGTCGGGAGGCTGCCACATTACTCAAATCACCGCACCGTCGCTCCTTCTGATCGCGGCGTACAACAGGTGGTCCGATGAGTGCGCATGCTTACAGATTGTACAGCAACAGCGTGCCAATGAGGCACAGAATTGCTATTGGGTCTACATCGCCTTCGTGGGTCATGAAGCAGTGTTTATCTGCCGCTCAAGACCCGGTGCTTATCGTGACGGGGCCATCGCGTCATCGAGGCCATACAGATGTGAGGGTCCTTGAGTCATATGAGCACCCCGAAGTAGGCATCCTAGCGTCCCCTTGCTCCCGCTTCAGACACCGCGTCGATGAGCTGCCGTGTCACCGCATTCTCCCGGAGTCCAGACGGTTATCGATGATCGATTTGCTAGGGCGTTGGCGCCCATCGTTGAACGCCAACCATATCAGGTCAAGTAAGCATGACAATCAGCACCCCTGGATAACACGACACGCGTGTCTGCTCCATGCGGCCTAGACTTCAAGTCTGGGAATCATGACACGATGATGAGGGGTCGTGCATCCAGGGTTTCATGGCACTAATCCGCACTCGTCCTCCGGGATACAATTGTCTCGCCGTCCCCATCTCGACACAGTATGCCAGTCGGATTGTTCGCCTTACTATGCGAGGAGAAGGGTGGCCGTCGCCAAGCCCTGGGCACACGTATCCATGTCTTCCGCGGGATAGCGTAGTTTACATTGTCCGCATGCAGCGTGCGTGGATCACTTTCATTTTTCACCGATGTCCGCTTCACTTTCCCGTGCAGGAGTATAAAGAAGTAATCATGCAGAAGAAACATCATATCACAACTCAGAGGAAGAACACATGAGGCTGGCACCCACTTGTGATAGAGAACATCGAAAAGAATTAACCGGTTTTCGTCTTGAGATTTCTCCAAAGTGTGGTAAAGAGAACCCCCCCTATGCCGACGAGCCCTATCTCTAAGCCCACGAAATTCGACATACCGACGGTGACGCCAGATCCACCCCAGATAGCACCAGTCAGTCGACCAAGATAATTCGAGTATTGAATTACCATGGAAGTCCGCCTATTCCATTCAGGAGGGAGCTGTTTGCTCAAGAGACTGAGCGTCACAGTTGTGGCGAGATTGAAGCCGAGGGCAACAGGCCACCAGCATGCAAACAACGAGCCATACACAACTTTTCTGGTGGCTAGAAGCGAAATGAAGACCAGAAGCCCACAGAGACCAAGGGAGGTCCCAAAAGCAAGTAAATGTCGATCTTGGATGCGATGTGCAAACAGCATGCTCGCAAGGAAGAAAGGGAATGCGGTGATTCCGCCGAGCGCTATGAAGTTTCCTGCCGCAAAGGGCGACCAGTTGAGGGTAGGCGTTGCAGCACCAAAAACGGGGAGGTTTGCCTCCCAGGACCCGAGGACGAAGAAGCAAAGCATGGAAAACCAACACATACAGATGATGACGCCCCACTGCGGGCGTGTGACCTGGAGTAATTGGGTGGTAAACGATTCTTCTAATGGCGGCGGGGAGTGGCGGGTGTGGACAGAAGTATGGTCTTCGACTTGGTTCCCTTCTTCGACGGCGAGCGCGGGCGGTGTCACCTCCTGAAGCTCTGTCTTCATTTCCGTCATGGGTACGTCCTCGAAATATCTAGCCACAATGAACCAGAAGATGACGTAGCAGCAGGCCATGGTCCACCCAGGGCTGGTATATCCGTTGAATATCGCGCTCTGGAATCCAACTTTGTACAACAGACCACCAAGAAACGGGCCGAGAGACATTCCCAGAGCTTGCCCGATCACCAGCCAGCTGCAGAGCATCGTCCGACGGCGGATTCCAACAAGCAAAGGATCCGTGCAGTATCGTTTGCAGTACATGAAACCCGAAAATGAGACGCCGTTCAAACATCGTCCGATGAGGATCAGGTACAAGAAATCGGCACGGTATGCTATCGCGTACGCGACGTGGCCCAAGATGGCCGTAAAGCACCCTACGTGCAATGCCATGGAGTACCGCCCTATACATGAATCAACACAGATTTGAACCATGAGAACGAAGACGGATATGATCTACCTCTGTCATATCTCGCCATTGGAATGAGTGCTATACCACTGAACAGGGTGGGTATGCCGATAACGATCCCAGAAAATGTCGCACTTCCACCCAGGTATCCAGCATATTTGCTTGAAGAGGAGATAATAATGAAGAAAGAAAGCTTTGGATCACGGGCCATTGAGGAGTCATGTACTGATCCGGAGCAATGCGTACCTGCATCATCATGTTGTAGGCAATTACAATGGCCAAGGAAGCCGCCTTGGGCAGTTTGAGCTCATCTCCAGGCTCGTCGGAGCCCCGAGGAGAACTTGCTGGAATCGTGATTGGACCGGAACGTTGTAACATGTGCTGACGTGGCCAAGACAATCAAAACGGTACGAACGACTCGCTGCAACCGAGCTCACCACAAGGAAGATGGAGAAGCACCTGTCGTTCAAGTCTCCGGGCACACGCGGACACGGACAGGCGATGAGTCAGTGACCTGTGTGGACCCCGGATGCATCGCGACTACACCAGGATGCCGACCTCTTGACTCTTGACCAAAGAATTAACGTACGCCCTAGACCATAATCGCTTCCTTGAAACATTCATGTCGTACCTGTGGGTCAACTTTGCACGCCATTGCTAGCACATGCCACCGTTTGGTGATGCGGCGGGATCTCCGCCAGCTGTTCTATAGAATGCATGAGGCGCCTGGTCGGGCCTTGCAGGAATGGAAGGCTTCGGTCAAGGAATGCACCCCAGTCCGTCACTCGCTCATATTAGTCTGGAGAACGGCCCGGTGGATTCCATCGCATACATTCCAGGTGCGTGCGGATCTCGTGCAGCATGGTGCTCAAACGGCCCGTTACCGGCACCCTTGATCTCCGTTGATATTGGGCGCTTATCATTGTCGCACACACTACGCCAGAGAGTGCGCCGAGCGCCCTTCTCGATGCAGGGCCCAAGGCGGTGCTGAAGAGGGCGTCTGAAGGTGAATGGCGCGCACCACTACTTCCCGGAAACCTTAATCCGGTGTAGGGGGAGCACGGCACGGCAGCCAGCGTTGCTGCGAACGCAGGGCCGGCGCTTGACGGTATGGGGAATTGCACACGAGCACGCCGTCACCCTGAAATGAACGCATCGCCTCATGTACGGCGCTTAGGGACTCCATCGCACCATCGCACGATCCAGGCCTATATATAACGCAGAGGAAGAGTATATCAACAACAGGCCTTCACACAGCAGGATAACTCATTAATGGTACCTCTATCCACCTCCGACCTCAACAACCCCAATACCTTCCCTGCATTCCTTAGCCTTCCTGATGAAGGCGAGATAAACAACACGTACTTCTCGTCTGCCAAACCGCGAAAGCACTGGTGCTTCCTCGGTCGGGTGGTCAGCAGTGGTGCTACAGTGCGTCTCATGCTGGAGGTGGAGGACAGGAAAGGACACAAAATCTTGGTTGCATTCCACACCGATGACCGCGGCGCCGCATTCCAGTCACTTTGCAAACCGGGGAACACCATTGCGGTGCTTTACGCCACGCAGCACACTTTCGCCTTCAGCCCACCTGGCTTGAGGCTGGAAGAGTCTGCACACGTAAAGGTGTTCCCTTACACGCTGGATGCAATGCTCAGAACGAGCAAGATCATCTTTGAGAGGGGTAGGATTGAGAGGTGCGAGGGTTGTGGGAGAGTGGATAAGAACGTGAAGAAATGCGCGCGATGCAAAACAATGTGGTACTGTTCCAAGGCAAGTTCGTCCAAATCAGTTAGCTAACACGGGGATGACGATACATGACATCAGGCATGCCAGGCAAACGGATGGGCGGCCCATAAGGATGAATGCGCCATTTTCAGGGAAGTGCAATGGTTTGTAACCAGGAACTGGGAGACTGGCGCCAATGCCTACACGTTCCCTGTGGAGCAGGCGCCATGGCGTGCTCTAGCGTATCATTGAGCGCTCGCTTGTCTAGCTTCCATAGTGGATTTCCCGTGGAAAAGGGTCCACGCACCATGACCTATGTATGTATCTGTATGATTAGTATGCACGATCATAGCGTTATGCCACTCCGACCATGAAATTCAATCAGTTTAGGTGCACTGCTTCTCAAGCATTTGTATTGAGATAGCAGGAATTAAGCAATCTACTATTGTTTGGGGCTATGATGGAACTATTAGAAACGGTCAGCCATCAACCTACATGAACGACGTGATGCGCCTACGATGTCACGTAACTGGGCTTGCGCATCATTAAATTGCTTCTCGAGGAACTTGGACTGAAACACAAGCATGTTTTGATCAGCCGATTGTTGAGTCAGGACATTCAGACTCACCTTTTTGTTAAGATTGCTGATATCGTCTGTCAATTCTTTCTCCTGGTTCCTCAATTGTTGATCCATGGCTTTCTTAGGCACCATCATAAACCTAGTTAACAGGTTAGTACTCGTCGTCCAGGTTCGTGATGGCCGGCTGACATTTTACCTACGCCTTTGTACAGGTTGACATCTCCTTCAATGGACGCTATTTCACCAATGGTCAGCTGGACGATGCGACGTTCGCGCTCCTTGGCAGCACATTGCTGTCTTGCCAAGTTCAAAGCGCGCTGTGCTTGCACTGCGGTTTGTTGAATTTGGACTAGGATCTTTGGCGGCGGGTGAAACCTGGGTGTGATGTAGACATGCGAAAGAGATGCACCTTTCTCAGCGTTTCGTCGGACAGCGTAGACATGGCCCAAAGATTTATGATCGGATGACGGTCATCAGGATGGTTTCCAAAGACTCCCTAATAGCCCGGAGTTTGAAATTTATTCTCTTCCACTTTTACGCGTCCGACGCTTGGACACGGGTACGAATACGGTAACCCCCACTTCCAGTCGTTGACCATGGTTTCGTTCGAGGACTACGACGAGTTCGGCAACTACATTGGGGCAGACTTGGCCTCTGAAGATGAAGAAGACGATGCGATGCAGACAGGCTTTAGTGGGCCTGCACGACACGAAACTGCACCTGCTCTCGAAGGCTACGAGGAGGAGCCAATGGAGACTGAGGAAGCCGGTGCGCTCATGGAGGTGGAGGGTGAGTACGTCCCGACGGTAAACGAAGATACCCAATTTGACACTGAAGCCAGAGCCCGTGCACAATGCTGTCATTCTGCATGAAGACAAGCAGTATTATCCTTCCGCAGAAGAAGTATATGGATCGGGCGTGGAGGCTCTTGTCCAGGAGGAAGACGCACAGCCGCTTTCAGAACCAATCATCGCGCCCATAAAAGTGCGAAAATGGACGGTAGAAGAGAAAGATATGCCTCGGACGCGCTTTGACAAGGGGTGCGTGGCATGCTCTCGAATCCCTACTGGTTCTTATTCGATCATCATGTCAGGTTCATGTTAAGCACGATGTCTTTCCCTGAGATGGTGCGGAATGTCGCGATAGTTGGCCACTTGCATCACGGCAAGACGGCACTCATGGACATGTTGGTGCTCGAGACACATAAGCTCGTCTGGGACGCGGATAATCCGGTCTGTGAGTCAGTTTTCCCGAGTGGCTATGGCTTACACTTTTCGTTCCCCAGTTAAAATACACCGACACCCATGTCCTGTCGCGTGAGCGTGGCATCTCAATCAAGTCGTCACCGATGTCGTTGGTTCTGACCACTACCACCGGCAAATCACATCTGTTGCACTTCATTGATACGCCTGGACACGTGAATTTTGTCGACGAAGTCGCGTCGACAATGCGGCTGGTTGACGGGGTTTTGCTCGTGGTCGACGTTGTTGAGGGGGTCTGTCTCACACAACTATGCCTATTAATGATCTAATGTTGGGCACAGATGATGGTCGGCACTGAGGGTATTATACGTCATGCCCTCCAAGAGGGTATCAAAATCACGCTCCTGGTGAACAAAATTGACCGACTCATACTTGAGTTGCGGATCAAGCCTGCTGATGCCTACTACAAAATCAAACATACAGTCGAGGAGATCAATACATTTATTAGGTTGGTGCGGCTCCACGTCCAGAAATGCCGCCCTGACTGGTTACACTCAACAGTGGTATCGATCCAGATCCCGAGTTACGTCTAAGCCCTGAGAATGGCAACGTCGCTTTCGGAAGTACAGACATGGCCTGGTGCTTTACTCTCCGGTCGTTCGCCCAGATGTATGCAGATACCTACGGCTCCCTCGACGTATCTGCTTTCGCCGATCGTCTCTGGGGAGATATCTACTTCGACAAAGAAACGCGAAAATTTACTCGTAAAGCTTCCGACCCCGAACAGTCTCGAACATTCGTTCATTTTATCCTGGATCCTCTGTACAAGCTTTACAGCCATGTACTTAGCGAGGAGACAGATGACCTCAAGCAGACCCTCGCGTCCCTCCACATCACACTGAAACCCGTGATGTACAAAATGGATGTCCGACCACTGCTCAAAGTGGTTCTTGACCAATTCTTTGGACGTGCAGCAGGGCTGGTGGACATGATCGTAGAGCATATCCCATCTCCAGTGGCTGGCTCACCGAGCAAAGTAGAGCGGACGTATACGGGTCCACAGACCTCGGAACTTGCTGCATCTATGAAAGCCTGCGATGCAGAGGGACCTTTAATGGTCCAAATAACTAAACTCTATCATACGACAGACGCACAGTCCTTCAGAGCATTCGGTCGTGTTTTGAGCGGAACGCTACGAAAGGATACGCAAGTCAAAGTTCTGGGTGAAGGATACTCGCCGGAGGACGAAGAAGACATGATAAAAGCCACAATCGAAGGACTTTGGATAAGTGAATCGAGGTAAGGGATGTTTTGTTCATGCAATATTTTCATTTTTATAGTTTCCTTCCAGATATTTTGTCCCAACAGACGAGGTCCCCGCTGGAAACCTCGTCCTCATTGGTGGTGTAGATGCATCTATCTCCAAAACCGCTACGCTTGCCTCCCTCGATACTGAGGAGGACCTGTACATCTTCCGGCCCATCAAGCATATGACCGAATCGGTTCTTAAGATAGCTATTGAGCCTATTGCACCTTCCGAGCTTCCCAAGATGCTGTCAGGTCTGCGAAGTATCAACAAATCCTACCCTCTTGCCATCACCAAAGTCGAGGAGAGTGGTGAGCACGTGCTCATTGGTACAGGAGAACTATATTTGGATTGTGTCATGCACGACCTTAGGAAGCTATTCTCGGAAATCGAGATCAAGGTCTCCGATCCTGTCACAAAGTTTTCCGAGACGGTATTGGAAACGAGTGCACTAAAATGTTACGCCGATACACCAAATAAAAAGTGGGTTGTGAAGGGCGACCCTTCATTAATGAGGCTGACGAGGCGATCAGAAACAAGATTACGATGATTGCGGAGCCACTCGAGAAAGGGATAGCAGAAGACATTGAGCGCGGCAAGGTGACGATGAGGATGACTCCCAAAGAACGAGGAACATTCTTCCAGGAGAAATATCAGTGGGATCTGCTAGCCTCTAGGTCGATATGGGCGTTTGGACCCGAAGATAGCGGACCGAACATTTTATTGGACGATGCGCTACCCTCGCAGGTAGTCCATGTTCCCTTCCGTGCCTATCCGAGCCCCATTTCCGACTTTCTTCTAGGTAGACAAAAAGCTACTAGGATCGGTCAAAGAATACGTCAAACAAGGATTCCAGTGGGGTGCGCGAGAAGGCCCACTATGTGACGAGCGTAAGACGTGGTGTTTTCTATAATGGAATGTCTAACTAGCAGACTTGTGACAGCGATGCGGAATGTTAAGTTCCGGATTTTAGATGCCAGCCTGGCGCAGGAACCGATCTTCCGTGGTGGTGGACAAATAGTGCCTACTGCGCGGCGCGTCTGCTACTCCTCATTCCTAATGGTGAGCCCTCCCGCCCTCTATGCCGCACTTCGTCGACCGCTATGACTGATGTATCCTACAGGCTACACCGCGCCTGATGGAGCCTATATACTATGTAGAGGTGCAAGCGCCTGCGGATTGCATTTCTGCCGTGTATACGGTGCTTGCCAGGCGGAGAGGGCACGTCACACAGGATACTCCCAAGGCAGGGTCGCCGTTGTATACCGTAAAGGCACTTATCCCTGTTATTGACGCAAACGGGTTCGAGACGGACTTGCGTACAGCGACGCAGGGGCAGGCATTTTGTTCGCAGGTGTTTGACCACTGGTCTGTTGTTCCCGGTGAGTAGTCCGACACGGGACGGAATGACGGCTATGTTAAACAAAGCGTCGCAGGCGATCCGACGGACACGAGCATCAAGCTCAGACCACTGGAGCCTGCTTCTGGACAAGCGCTGGCGAGGGACCTCGTATTAAAAACACGGCGGCGCAAAGGGCTTGGGGACCAAATAGCGGTGTCCAAGTACCTGGACGACGAGTTTGTGGTGCGTATGTCGTGGACTGCGCGGCATACATGCTCACTATGAAGGACAGCTCGCTCTATCGGCTTCGGGACACGCTGATCTGCTTGGATAGAGGCGGTATGAGTGTAGGATGTAACTAGGAACGTATGTCAGTACGTGGAACACATAGGTCGAACGTGGCGGCGTGATTGGGCGTGAGAGAGTATACGTGGCGTCGCTAACCGGGCAGCATTTAGAGCGTCACACCGAGCTTGCTCTCTTACATTTCGCTGCTCGCTCGTTTACTCAACCGTTTTTCTCCCGTCTTGCCTCTTTCTGGTCCTTCGTATTATCGCGATGCGAAGCGTAGCGCTCTCTGTTGCCCTCGTCGCCGCCGCTGCTGGTGCAAACGCTGCTGACGACCAACCCACCTTCAAGGTATGTTACCATGCTCGCATCGCCCAATGTCCGTGCGTGCGCGTCCACGATCACGCGCTCACCCTTTCGTTTAGGCGACGGAGGTCACTGCTCCGTTTGTCGAGCAGTTTACTGACGACTGGTCTGAACGCTGGACGCCTTCCGAAGCTACCAAAAAGACTCCCGTTGGCGGCGAGACCTTCTCGTATGTTGGCCTATGGAAGGTCGAGGACCCTCAAACACCGCTCATTGGCGGTAAGAAGGCCCTCGTTGCCAAGTCCAAGGCTGCACACCACGCCATCTCTGCCCCTTTTGCTTCCCCTGTGGACTTCAAGGACAAGCCTCTCGTAGTCCAATACGAAGTGCAGTACCAAAAGGGTGGAAATTGTGGTGGTGGCTACATCAAGTTGCTCGAGGATGGCTTCCAGACGAGCGGGAAGGAGTTCTCCGACACTACTCCCTGGGTGATCATGTTTGGCCCCGACCTGACCTGTCCGGGTAACAAGGTGGGTGCTCGAGTCCTGCATACACTAATCTAGTGTACTAAGGGGCATACCATAGCTTCACTTCATCTTCCGTCACAAGAATCCTGTCACTGGCGAGTACGAAGAAAAGCACCTCACTGTCCCTCCCAAGCCAAGCTTTGGCAAGGACACTAATGTGTACACCCTTGTCGTCAAGTGAGTCGATTCTCGAGAATGTTGCGCTCAAGTTGCTAACGAAGATGCAGTCCCGATAACACGTACGAGGTTCAGTTTAACGGAAAGGTAGAAAAGTCGGGTAATCTCCTTGAGGACTTTACCCCTTCTGTCAACCCTCCCAAGGAGATTGATGATCCCGAGGACTCGAAGCCCGCAGATTGGGTAGACACGAAGAAAATCCCTGATCCCGAGGCCGTCAAGGTGAGTACGATTTTGATCCCTTCCTCGCTGTCGCTGAGTCGTTGAAAAATTAGCCTGATGATTGGGATGAGAGCGAACCCTATGAGATCTTAGACGAGGAGGCTGTCAAGCCTGAAGGCTGGCTTGACGATGAGCCCGACACTATTGCTGATCCTGGTGAGAATGAGGTTAGAAGAGGTGTAGTGAACCTAATAGCCATTTAGATGCCGAGAAGCCCGAGGAATGGGATGACGAGGAGGACGGCGATTGGATTGCACCCACCATCCGCAATCCTGCGTGTGATGAGGCACCTGGGTGCGGGGAATGGAAGCGGTGGGCGATACTTCATCGGTACTCGTACTCTAAATTGACCGGCGGGGACGTTCCTACAGCCCTTTCAAGGCTAATCCCAAATACAAGGGCAAATGGTATGCACCCATGATCGACAACCCAGCATACAAGGGCGAATGGGCACCTCGTAAGATTTCTAACCCGGGCTTCTTTGAGGATCTCGAGCCTGTGAAACACCTCGACAAAATTGTGAGTCGCTGTGTTTCTCTTCCTATTCTTGTGCTGAAGTGTAGTGTAGGGTGGTGTTGGTATCGAGCTTTGGACCATGACGGAGGACATTCTGTTTGACAACATCTATGTTGGGCACTCCGTGGCAGATGCAGAAGTTTTGCGTGCTGAGACGTGGGGAGTTAAGCACTCCCTCGAGGAGGCCGCAAAAGCAACTGTGGATATTGACAAGGAGGAGGAGATCCCGGCCTTTACTGCAGACCCTGCTGGGTTCCTGCGTGCCAAGATTGGTGTGTTCTTCGACGACGTTCGTGAAGACCCCGTTTCTGCTGTCGTATCCCATCCCGAGACGGCGGCTGGATTAGCCGGGGCTATTCTTACGCTCTTTGGGTTGTTGGGTGTGTTGTTTGGCTTGGTTGGTGTTGGACAGCAGCCCGTCCCGAAATCGCATCCAAAGAAGACGGATGCACCTACGTCGGACGACAAGAAGGATGAGAAGGCGCCTGTTGCTCCTGCGGGTGGAGAGAAAAAGGAGGAGAGCAGCGTCAAGAGGCGCAAGTAGACGTGGCGTCTGTCTGGTCCCAAATCTGAGCATTGAGCGAGCGAGATGGAAGGCTTGATGTAGTATGGGGAGGACACGGGTGGGTTGTACTGGGTCTCTGGGCCTGAGCTGTCGCGTTGTGCGGCGAGTGGGGCGTGCCGACGCGCTTTTCTTAATATTTGTTTCTTTATGCGTTTGGTATCGATGCATTGGCTCGACGACTTGCTTCCGTGTAGCGATCGGCCGCCCGGCCCGGGGCATGGACGCCTGCGTGTGTGGCAAACAAGACCTGACCCCGACCATGCTCGTCCTCCCCGCGCTGCACACGTACCTGTCCCAGCTGCTCTCTCCACCAGCGATACACACCGCGCTGTTGCTCACCCCCGAAGGCGCGCTGGTGTCGTACGCTTCCCAGACGAATGCAGAGACTGCGATAGGGACGTTGGTGCCCGGATCGCAGCCAGGCATCTGCGATCCCACCACCCCGGGGCCTGGCGAAACGCCGTCGAGCCCAAGCTCTGTCAAGTCGAGTGGATCGTCGCGCCCCAACACGCCACAGGGTTCTAAACCAGGTAGTGTCGTCGGCGCGGAGACGCGTGCGGGATCAGCCCCGCAGAGGTCCAAGGACGAGGTCAGGATGGCGGCCGGGCTCGGTGCGGAGGCGTGGGCGGAGACAAAGGGAGAGGGAGAGGCGATGGTCGAGAGCGAGGTGGGTGTTCCGTTGACGATGGCTACTCTACTGGTACTACGTGTGCTACTGCCGCGTCGCAGCTCGGACGGATTCTCGTCCTCGCCGTGGAAGACGCAAGGGCGTCTGGAGAGGGTGGGGAGCCGCTGCTGTTGCTCGCGGTGAACGGGTCGCTGGAGGCGGACTGGGACGCGATGCGGACCAAGGCACGTGTGCTGCGATGGTCCCCGGGCTGGCACTGAGCGACAGACAGGCGGGGAAGCTGGCGACGTTCCTCGCGCCGTCGGTGAACAGGCATCGTGGGGCGATGGGCCCGACAGCGACGACGCCGACGGGCTCTGTGAGCGGGAGCAAGAGCCGGACGCGGAGCACAGCGACGTCGCCTGGGCGGGGGCTGAACCGGTGACGGGTCCAAGTAGCCTGTAGTAGCGCCATCCGCGGGAAAAAAGTCTCGTTTTGACGGCGACGATGTCGGCGTGGCTCAGCAGACCGTCCGCCCTCCGTCTGCCCCGCCCCGCCCTCGCGCCCCCCCGCCTCGCCCGCCGTGCCCGTCCCCAGTCCGTGAGCGCGCTCGCGACCCCCCACCCGCCCGCGTCGCCCGCGCCGTCCCCAAAGGCGGTCGACCCGCACGCCCTGCTCAAGGCCGAGATGGCCCGCGTGCGCTCCACGCTCCTCAGCCTCCTCGGCTCGTCCCACCCTACTCTCTCCGAGATCGCGTCGTACTACTTCCACCAGCCCTCGAAGCAACTCCGCCCCCTCTTCGTCCTCCTCTTCTCCCGCGCCACGAACGGGCTCGGCTCTCGTTTTCCCCTCAAGCTCTGGTCTGCGGAGCACTCTCGTCTCAGCGCCGAGCAGCTCGACGCCCCCCTCTCGCGTCCAGACGTGCTCAACGACTTCAATCCCACCATGCCAGACCACACCGCCTCCTTCGACTCGCCCTTTGACCTCCGGCCTCCTCCGGCGGACACCTACCCTTCACCGCCCCCGTCGCTCCTCGCAGACTCTGCCGTCGCACTGCCCCGGCTAGCGCACACTCTCCTGCCCACCCAACTCCGGCTCGCCCAGATAGTCGAAATGATACACGTCGCGTCTCTTCTCCACGACGACGTCATCGACACGTCGGGCCTCCGGCGCGGCGCGCCCTCTGCGCCAGCCGCATTCGGCAACAAACTCACTGTCCTCGGGGGCGACTTTTTGCTTGGGAGAGCGAGTGCGGCACTGTCGAGACTCGGCGACGCCGAAGTGGTCGAGCTGATCGCGAGCGTGATCGCCAACCTGGTCGAGGGCGAGATTCTGCAGATGAGAGGGGCGGGCGGGCAAACCCCGCCAGAGTTGTCCGCGTCAGGTGAGATCGACATGTCCAGTCTGCATGCAGAGCCCGCGCACGCGGAAGCGCCTTGCCCGGACAGGTGGAACACGTACCTCAAGAAGACGTACTTCAAGACGGCATCGCTGATGGCAAAGGGTGCACGCGCTGCCGTCGTTCTCGGGGGCTGCACAGAGGGCGAGGTCTGGAAGGAGGTCGCATACGCTTACGGGCGGAACGTCGGTATCGCCTTCCAGGTGGGCCGTCTGTCGCCCCCCCTCCTTCCCTCTGAACTGACGCGTTCTTCCAGCTTGTCGACGATATCCTCGATTTCTCGTCCTCGGCAGCGATCGGCAAGCCAGGCTCGGGGGCCGATCTTCGTCTGGGTCTTGCGACCGGCCCAGTGCTGTACGCTGCGGAAGAGTATCCCGAGCTAGAGCCCCTGATTGCTCGCAAGTTCAAGCATGATGGAGATGTCGAACGAGTGAGCCTTTCCCACCACCGCTGTTCCCTTGTTCTCTTTTGTGAACGATGTTCCCACCCGAACTCTGATAGGCTTTGTCGCTGATTCATGCGTCTTCTGGTGTCTCTCGCACACGTGATCTCGCACAAGCATATGCCGAAAAAGCGAGGGAGGTCCTTGGGGTGCTCCCCCCGAGCGAGGCCAGGGACGCACTGGAGGCACTGACGGACGGGGTCGTCAGGCGCGTGCGGTGAGAACGAGGGCAGTATCGCCGCTAGTGCACAAGGTCGAGGGATCGGTTCGCTGGGACACTGCAAGCAAGAGAACATTCACTCGTGATAGACAATAAAAGTAGTCAATATTTATTGGCGGTGTCAGCGGTGATCGGGGTCCGTTGGGTCGCGGGATCAATAACATGGCCTGCCTCGCCCCGAGCCAGGCTCCCGCTCACCCCGCGACTCGATGCAGCCCTTTGCAGCAATCCTCCTCTCTGCCGTCCTCGTCACTGCCCACGGCGACCACGGCCATGAGACCGCAGAGAACGCCAAAGCCGACTACGCCATCCGCCACGTACGTGTCCGCTCCGATTTCGGGCACGGCATCTTCTGACGTCTTCCGCAGATGGCTTCCGAGCACCACATGTGTGTACTCAATCTCCTTTTCTTCTGCTCGTCCGCCCGCGGCGCTGAGCGCACCCACTCTGAATGCGCAGCGACTCGTTTGACCTCGGGAGCTTCTTCCAGCTGCACGACCTGAACCGGTGAGCGCCATGTTACCCCTACCGCCCGTCTTTTTTATTGTTCTCCCCGTGTGTTGTGCTGGGTTCGGTTGGGCCGTACAGAGACGGGGTGTGGGATCGCGAAGAGATAGAGGCCATATACGGCGTTCACCATGTTTATTCCCAAAAGAAATCCAAGGTGATTCCCCTCTCTCGTTCGCGCATGCTCGCCATATCCCCGCGTCCTTTCCGCCCAGGACGAAATCGAACACCAGAAAAAGGCAGATTACGTCGTGAACACCGTGCTAAAGGTGATGGACAAGAGCGGCGACGGCAAGGTGACGCCCGAGGAGTTCGAGGCCGCCGGGTTCAAGGGCCTTCCGTCGTTTGACGATATCGGTGCCGAGGGGCACCACTATGACGTCGAAAGCGGTGCGTCTTTTTTCTTTTTTCTTTCTTTCGAGGTCTTTATCGGTCCCGCCGGAAACGCTCACGAAACGTTCCCTCTTGTACAGAATTCTTCCTTCATCACGAAGGTGCGTCTCTCTCTTTTTTTTTTTCTCCCCACCTGGCACAGGCCCAGCCCCTGCCTCTATGTGTGTGTGAAATGTGTGCACAGCGTTTGACGACGCGGCGCGCCCTTTTTCGGCGCTTCCGTTTCCGAATCACAGAACAATACCACGCGACACCCGAGACGCAGACGGACGAGTCGTACAATCACCCCGAAGACATTGAGCACTTCGCACACCACGAGGCCATCGAGCTCGTCGAAGCCGAACGTGAAGCCAAGTACCAGGGCATCACCGTCGAGGAAGCTTTGCGTGCGCACGAGGAAGCGATCGTGGAAAAGCCACAGTCGCCGGGGCGACCCAAGATCGTGCGAGGCACCCCCAAGCAAGAACCCTCGGACAAGTACAAGGACGCCGAGAAGGAGAAGGAGAACCTGTCCGAGTGGGGCACTGGCGAGCAGGGCTACAAGCAGCCCAAGACACCAGCCGAGAAGTTGAGGTCGGTTATCACCACACTCTGAGTAGGGACCGCCGTAGGCTCATCTGTCGCCCCTTGCTACCTCCAACAGGAGAAATGTACCGTACAAGGTATGAGAGCATGTTCCGGCCTGGACCGAGGTGTTAGATCGACCGCTGACTACCTAGGAACGCGTGCAGTACAAATTCCGTCGTAGTTGGGGCGATTTCTAATCGTGATACTACTCACCTGTCGGACGTTTCTTTTATAATCTGAACGTCACCACACATTGCTATACCCCTCACAGTTTGTTGTGCTCCGCTTCGTGCTTGCTATCTCTAGCTAGCTACTTCAGCATGTTCCTCGCACCTTGCGTTCCACGATCCTGAATGACGAAAGGAATGTGTAGCAAACAAAACGGCAGAGCATGTGGGTTCCCGAACGGCAGCTTCGTCTCGGGGGTGTAGTAGTACAGTCAATCGACACTCGGTACCACGTTTGGAGTTCTATAACTTCAAGGGTCTCGGAACCTGTTTGTTAGATCGTCGCCGTCTTGGCCTCTCGTCAGTCTTCGAAGGCATCCTCCAAGTCGTGGTCATGCCTTTCCCTTTCTAGAGCGTCCCATTGTGTTGTGTTGCTCACAGACAACAACCACGGTCGAGGTACGGAGTTACTAGTATCATAAGAGACATTTATGTAGCCAAAGTAAGCTGGGAAGGGACGTAAAATCAGATTTTTTAAAAAAAGAAAAGTCTGTGGTCCTTGGTCATCGACCATCAAACATATCGTCCAACAGTCCTTGTTCCACCGCCTCCAAGTCGATATTCCCCCCACTGGCATACACACTCTCGTACGTCGAGATGCTCACGTGCGAGAAAAAGGGTCTCAAATCGCGGACAGAGTCAATCTGTCGCAACGTGTTCAGCATCGGTCGTCGCATCGACTGCGTCTCCACGGTCGACGGGAAGCTGACGGAAGCGGAGACAGACGGAAACGCGACATGTCCGTGCTTGGATCGCGTGCGCTCCTAAGGGTGCCATCGCGATTGAAGGCGTGGGCGCATCAAGTGAAATGCGGGTTAGGGCGTGCATAACGACTCACCTGCGGATCTGGGATGGGAAGGCTGCCCACGATCTCTGCGAGTTGATCAAACATGGCTTCGGGGTTCCAGTCGTCTGGACGGAACACGGCATCCACCGTGTCTGTCACGAACATCCATTGATGTCTGCGACGCATGCGTCAGCAAATTCGAGAGGATATGACATGCGAATAGGGGCCATACATTTGGAACTCGGGGGTCTGAAGAGTAAGGAGCAAGTCCAGGCATTTGCTTGCAGACAGAACAAGAGGAAGGTCCTCGGACTCGTCGGCAGGTACATTCACAATAATTTGTTCAAAGATCCGATACTGCAATCCGGCGATCAGAGTGAGCCATGACGCGCAAAGTAGAGTGCTTACCAGTTCGGTCAAGATAACCGGCCAGAAACTGGTCAGGTTGTGCGCGGAGAGGCGGCAGAGTAGTACCCGGATGCACAAGAACACCTCACTCTGCACTATGGGCGAAGAAACGTTACGTAGTGTGTCAACTAATTTCTCTTGTACGCTGGGCAATTGAGTCAAGAAGTGGTTTTTCTCCCCCACAAACAGGACGAGCGACAGTCGTCGCAAATTGAGAGACCGGACCAGCATCTCGTTTTCGCGGTTCACGAAGATGTTGGTGGATGGCGCGGTAGCAATACGTCCTGAAGGGGCTCGATCAAAAACGTGCAACATTTCCAAATACCAGACGTGCCTAGCAGCTCGCCGAATGACGTCTTGTCTGTGTCGAACAAGGCTTTGATCATCGGTTTCCATCTGAGAGCAACGGTAGGATTGGATTGAAACAATCGACTATCATATAGAATGTCAGAGACTGGCGTACGCCAGACCTTCAGCGTAGGGGGTAGCTTGGTAAGCTCTGCTATAATGTCGACTACCGTATCGTCCAAATCCAAAGGGCTGAGCACGAGTCAGAAGCTGCAACCAGGTTAAAGCGAGATGATTTACCGCGACTTCGCCTTGAGAGCGGAATTGACTATGTAATACACGATATTACTGCAGGTACTCGCTATCCTGTCGTTATCCGTGAGGAATTTCCGCAAGTTAGGAACCACAGTGGTTGCAATAAAATCGACGACCTGTTCAGAAATAGCAACGTTCTGCCAAATTAGGCTGACATGTGCGCTTACTTGAGACGGCAGCTCGCTTCCCCATGTCGGTTTCGTAATGTCTTGTAAAGTTGCTACACCAGGGTCGGCTTTCTCATTGGGCTTTGCATCTGCAGTTACACATTGCTTCAATAGACGGGCGCTTCATTGTCGTCGATCTCACCTCCGCGAGGTGCTGGTGATGATCTACCATTGATCAACGATTCCCTGGCCGTACGTCTTATCCAACTGGAAGGCTCTGTAGTCCGGCCGACAAACGTCACACAGGCATCCAGGAGCTTTCCAAACGTTTCTTGGAGGTCTTTCTTGATTCGCTTGTCATCCATGGCCGAGGTCTGGGTAACTTTATCACCCAACACGCAAAGACACCTATGTGCGGTCTCGCATCATGTAGCTGGCCAATCAAATGGATAGGCCTACCTGAGAGTCAAATAGACTTGCAAGCGGAACTCCCGAATGTTGGAAGCAACATCCTTGGCCAGCTGCACAAACCTTGGCCAGACCTGAAGTGCCAATGGTCCCTCTAATCGTGATAAATATTGCTCCAGGAACTTGAATAACGTGCTATCAGACCTGCAGGCGAGCTTATCAGGTATTCGAACAAACCACTTATCAGCTGCACTTACACATCAGGGTTAACATATCTCCGACTTCTCTCGGGTCCACCTGATGATCGGGTGACTATACTTTCACATATCATGTGCACAGCAGAGTGGGCATTCGCAATGAGAATGTCGATCAACTCGAATGCAGCATCTTCAGCCAGTTTTGAGTCCTTGGAATGAGGAGGAAGATCTCGATCCCAACAACTAACCACCCCTTCCAGCACTTCTGAAGAATAGGCCCGGAAGAGGTATTCTAGCGCCCTCCTACAACGGCCTCGCGTTCGACTATAGATCATTGCAAGTGAGTCATCTTCAGAACGCCTCGAGCTTGGACTAGTCCAGACGAGTTTGATCCATATTATGAACAAGATACGAACACCGTCGTTGAGTGAACGGAAGCCAGGAGAGTGGACCTGCACGATTAAGACGAAATACAACTAGCCAAACGAAGCCGACTCACTGTAACCTGATCTTCGGAAGATGATGGAGTTTCCGCAGTGAACACATTCGAGACATAGCCAAGAATTCCACTACTTTCCCCGCCACTCTTTTCTTGTGTCAGTGTGTCCTCATCCTGCTGGGCCACATCGGAATAATTCGCCAATCCCAAAACAAGTAGTCGCTCCAAGGCGCTGAGCAGCATGACGAACTCTGCATCGGTCGCGACCCCCGTGACTACACTCGACGAGCCCGGTTCATTGGCTCGAACTGCATTGTTCAGAAGTGATCTAAGGTATCGGCATATGCAATCAACCAAAGGGGGGATCACCCCTTGAAGTGCGGGTTGGAATTGTGGAATAGCCATGAGCACGAAGTCGAGCCAATGTTGCTGTATGGGTCGATTATGCGGTACGGTAATTCCATCCATCAAGGTGTGGGCCAGAAGAGAGTTTACCGTGTATGCTTTCTTTCCGGAAACATGGGAACTTTCAGAACTACCCTGCTCATCGGCATTCGTCTGAGCGACACGAGCTGTAGAGGCTGATATCAATGAATGAAGGATGCGGAGGAGCTTATTCTGGATGTCAAGGCGCTTCAGATGAACGAAGAGGTACAATTTTCCGACGATAATGGGCTCTAGTGTCTCAAGGGCAAGGTGATCGACCTCTCCACGGGCGACGATAGCTTGCAAGATATCAATCGATGTCGACTGGATCCTAGTGTTCAATGGTTCCATTATTGGTGCAGTATGTTCTCTCGGCTCTGACTGAATAAACCTACGCAAAAATGAGAATATAATCAAGGAACCTCATAAAGTGTAACGCATACCGTGATAATAATTCGACTAAGACGTCCAAGAAGCTGGAGTTTGGGTCAAAGAGTGCTGACGAGTAATAAATATACTTGAAGACTAGGAGCTTGAGAGATGATTACCGGTTTCCATTCTCTCTGCCAGTGGCTGGAATTGAATTCGCTTAATTGGTGTACTTCGTGCAGTTTTGGCAAATCCCGGCCCGCCGAACTGGACAATAGAAAACAGGATCTCGAGGAGGTGGTGGACGTAGCGTTGATCGAATTTTTGCTCGTAAATGTAACCCCGGATCTCCTTGCCTCTGATCTTCACAACAGTAGACTTTTGTCGAATTTTAGGATCAAGTAGATCGTGGAGAAGTGGCTCCAATACCCTGTAGGGCCGCCCTCGTCAACGATAACCACGGATACCAGTGCCACACACGTACCGTATGTAAGACCTAAGGTTACATCTCATCCACGTCTCGCCGATACGACGTGAAGCAGGACATTCGTGCTTCAGTGTTTCCAGAACGATCATCAAAGGAATTTTGAAATAAAAGCCAGGTAAACTATCATCGTCTGTGTGAAATTTCAGTATATCCCGCGTTCGAACTGAAACAAACCGACCTGTTAATCTCCAGAGGACACCAAAGGCATCAAAAGCGTTGTGAACAGTGTTAGACTCTGGGGAATTCATACTTTGAGCGATGATAGACTCAACAAAATGGGGACTAGTTAACGATTCTAACGTCCATATAAGGCCGACAGCACGGACATGAAAAACTGTATAGTCTGCATGAAGAAACTTAAAGAGCTGCGGTCACAGTCAAGATATCATTCGAAAGCCAGCAAAAAAATAAGTACTAACCTTTTTCACCATGCGACCGACTATCCTTTTCTGGTCAGAGACGAAATTTGGGACAAGCTTAGAGGACTGTTGAAGTGACACAAGGATAGAGATACAGTTGTCCACCAAACTAAAGTCGATGTTCTGCAAATAAAGTTGAGCATATGATATCAGGTAAGTAGGAAAGCTCTCACCTCAATATCTAGACTATCCAAAACGTCGCTGACCCATATCGATGGGTTCCAAGAGACTTCAAACGGAACATCAAACACCTTTTCAGCAAACTCGATGAGTTTTCCGAGCAACGACAAAACACGGGAGTATGAAGTCCGCAAGGATGAATTGACGTCTCGTCGCTGAACCACGACCTGCGCACAAGTTTGACTAAATGCAAACAATTGTTCCACAACAGAAACCAAGGGGGCGGCCGAAGAGCTACGGTAAATGCAAGAGGAGACTTCAAGGTCATAGAAAGCTGCGCCAAATGCTAGGGAGCTGAGCGTGAGTTCTTGTGATGGATCTTTTAGCCTCGGGCGCCGCTGCAGAGCTACAGGGGAAATATGTTGCAGGATTTCATCTTGAAGTATGAGACACTCCCGCACCATGGGCGAGAAGACACGAGATGAGTCCTCTTGGATGTGTACCTGAGTCGAGTTAAACGCCGCAAAGCCGCAGTCATTTCAGCGCTCACAAGCAGTGTCTCCATAAAAGCAGTAAAAATCACAGGGAGATGGATGCTTCTCACTTCTTCATCTTGCACAGGGAGAGATGAGAGAAGGAATAGTGTGAGATCGATAGGCTGATAAACACTATAAGCGAAATAGCGTGAATACCATTATATGGTATACCTCTAGCTGTTGTTCATGGGAATTGATAGTCTTTAATATGGCTTTAAGCAAATGCTTCCAAAGGATGCTCGGCTCCACAGCCTCTAGCAATGTACTTGCTGTCATAGTGATCTGCACAATGTAAGACACCAGCAAGGCACGGTATTGAAAGATCATACATCTTCTGTTGTCTCTGTTTCAACTGACAAATGCTGGCGGATGGCTTTCAGAGCATCGTATATAAGGGCTTCAGTGAGCGGAGAGCCGATCTCCCACTTGTCAAGCAGAGATATGAAAATCTTAAAAGGCCGCGACTCAGAGTACTCGCCGGAGGGGGTGAACATCTCGTTCTGGTGTCTCGGGTCAGAACTACCTCAAACTAAACCAAACACCCACCTTCAATGTCGAACACAACAGCTGTAACGCGTGCTGTTGAAGATATACTGACTGTGCTTCGCTCTTCTCGTCGGGGCCCAGTAACCACGTGTATAGTCGTCTGTTCAGAGACAAATCACGTCTTAGAACGACACTAATGGCCGCTTTCATGAGTATTGTGGCATCTTTCTGGTGGGCCCGTTTAATGGCCACACTATCAACACGCATTGTCTGCAGTAGCATGTCCAAAGCACTTCGTCGGACCAAAAGATTATCATCTTCTAGTGCAGCCGCAAAAGCTCGGATCATTAGACCAATGTCGCGCCCGACAATTACAGTTACATCTAGAATAAGTCTAGACATGGGGAGAAATGAATGCATCCTCCGCTCACCTTCGTCAGCGTTTAGTCGCGGAAGACGTCGCGACAAAAAATTGAGGGCTGTACCCCGAGCGGATGGCATTGTGATCATGACGAGCCAAACGTTTTGCATAAAGAATACTGGTGATACTGTGCCTGACAGCCGGTCCAAAAGACCCAGCACCTAGTCGTGATGCAGTTGAACGATACATGAAACAGAAAGAGGGCACACACCTTGTCAAAAAATTCACCTGTCTCCTCTTCGAGACCAGGAAGCAGTGCAAGGATGAAGGACTTCATCACAGGCCGCAGATCATGTTGGAGAGGCAGATAATGTGTATCGTATATGTTAAGGAGGGTGGGCTAGCCAGGTTATGGATAAGAGGGGCACGCTGAAACAGAAATATCATCAAACCTTGACTGACGTGGATGCATACTCGAAGAACGGAAATAGGCCCGAAGACCAGAGCGGCAGGTCGCGTTTCAAGCCTTCAGTCTAGCGTCACCCACATCAGCATACGGAATAGCTCGCGCGCTCAAGTCACTGACACCGAGGACGGAAAGGATGTGAATATACACATCAAGTGCCCGTTGATGCACGCCACCCGGCAGGGCAGGGTTGAGGCACTGGGAGAGGCGTTTGGCTACAATAAGCTTGTGCGGGATCTCCTTAAACTGGAGGTAGGATTGGAAGGTCTACATCAAGGGGCCCGTCACATCCGAATCTGTAGCCCGGCTGCGTGCATACCTTGAGTAGTTGTTTCAGGAATGCGATACAATCCGCCCACTCGTGTACATTGTCGAATGCGTTCAAGCACTTTTCCACTTGTTGGGTATACTTTTTGTACTTTGGGTCGGACGAGTACAAGTGCTGGGCGACCGCTACTTGGATGCCATTGGTTCGGAAGATCGCCTGAATGGAGAAGGCTCACCCCGTTCACCGGTTTTGGTCGGTGGTTGGACGGATCCGCGCGACCTGGCATCTGCTTCCTTGACCTGGACCGTCTTCGCAGACATGGCGAGCAAGGCCTGCGACGAGCACACTGGCTCGAATTGGCAGTTGTCACAGGTGACAGCCGTGACACGTCCTAGTAGCTACTGAATCTGAACACGCCCTCCCGAGCCCATCCCATCCCCTTCACTCCGCTCCACCACTCCCTGGCCTTCAGCATCATCCTGTCCTGCGTCTGCAGTCTCTCCACACTCAGCCACGTCCCTTTCGCACACTGAATAATCAGCGATTCCGTCTGGTGTGAGTAATAGGCTGTGCCAGGGCACCCAGATTTGGCAGGTAGTGAAACTTGCTCGTCCGCCATCCCTTGCAGACCCGCGATTGTCACCCCCCGTCCATCAGGAAGAGCCGCCGCCACCGTGAGGCTGCGTTGATGACCGATGGCGCGTTCCAGTCGGGTGATTGCAAGCGCTGTTTGAGACACAAAGTCAATCGCCGAGTCTTTGGCAGTGATCAGCGGTGCATGAGCAGTGGCAGTTGTCACCGCCTCTTGAGGCTTGATTCGAGCCTGGAATTGCAAGTCTCGTGAGCTCCATGTCCCCGCGAACACGTGAAACAAGGTCTCACTTCTCCTGAAAGCATGTCCTGTAAGACTTTGACCAAAAGCTTCCCGCCCAGTGCAGCAAGAGTGTCTTGCATACAGAGGAAATCGGCACCTTCTGGCACATGCTGCCAAAGTGTACATTCCGTGACGTCTTAACTGGCATCGATTGCTCACCATTCGTTCAACACCCCAGATACCACCTGCATCCACTAGCTTGCCTGCTTTCCGACTAACTTCACCCATCTCAATCACACACACACCCGTTTCTCGTTCACCGGCCATTAACATGTGCTGGATCGGTGCAGGCCCCCGGTATGCCGGAAGCAGACTCGGGTGCACATTCAACCGCTGCCCATCAGGGAAAAGGCCAAGGACAGATGCAGGGAGAATGCGACCAAAGGAAGCAGTGATAAGAAGGTGGGAGGCGTCCTTGAAGCATGAAGCCGGAGGTGGAGTAAAGGGAGGTGGAGGCTGTCGTGATTTAAACAGAAACCATCATCCCCTACACATACACGACGCATTGATTGAAGACGGTAAACTTACGAGCCACTTTCTAAATGCCGCCCTCCCCTCCGGTATGGTATGCACTGGCACTCCAGCCATTTCCCCGGCTGTCTTGAGCGGTGCTGCGACCAGCAAGACATGAGACCACAAATTGACGGGTGTGAAATACAGAACTTGCATACGCTCAACCTTGAACCTCTACGCCCAGTCCGTACGTCAGGATTCGTGACGATGTGGAGACTATCCCAAACGTCTGTTTGGCCAGAACGTTAGCCGGGTCCAAATCCTACACTTAGGTTGGTGGACCGGACACACGAGCCGTATAATCTCGGCGGTCCAGCATCCAGGGCGGACGACTCTCGGGCCTACCTATCAGCGGACACTGGACTCGGCGCAACATGGGTCCAAGCTTTACATGTCGCCACCAGAGTTTGTGGAAGAGCTCACCTTTCGCGTTGTGAACTTCCCGGAATACTGTGCATGAGAACAAGTCCCGTCCGAAAAATAGGATTTTGAATGGATCTCTGGTAAACGCCCGCATAGTTGGTCGGGATAGAGTTGGGTCCGCGACTACACTTGAGTACCAGAACGCGTATGAGCTTGCACCAGTAACATAACCGAGAAATGCCGTAAGAGCAAGCCGATAATAGCAGGTGCCTCCCACTTCCGCCACGAATTCTGGGCATACCGCGACGATGGGCAGAAACAGTGCGTTTTGATGCCCATCTCACATTGGCTCAACACCCTCATCTCTGGTCCGACCAGAACCACACAAAACCACCATCCCACATAAACCAAGTGTGTGTCTGCCACGATCCAACTTAGTACACATACTGAATACCCCCCTGCTGTCTCTCCAGAGCTGAAGAAAGATCCAGGCGTCCCAAGACTCCCCGATCTCAAACTCCGAAATGCAGAGAGACAAAAAGCGCGTTCGGTGAGATATCTCACCTCCCATCCAAGTTGATCCACCTTGGGCTTGTCTGACTCCTGTTATTTTATCCATCCAGCCACCTGCCCGCACGGATCCAGATGCAACGATGGCTTCCGAGCCTACATTGTCCTCACTCGCAATGTTAGCTTCCTCGCTCGACCAGGCGCAAACGTCCGACAGCTCGACATCTGTACTATCGCCTGTACAGAAGACCAAGGAGCAGATGCGACGACACTACGTGCGTGCACTACACAAGGTCATCGATGAGAGCGACATCATCATCCTCGTTCTCGACGCGCGCGACCCAGAAGGGTGCCGGAGTCGACTTGTCGAAGAGGAGGTCCGACGACGGGAAAGCGAGGGTAAGAAGCTCGTGTTCGTCCTGAATAAAATAGGTGCGTGGGCTCCCTTTTCCTCATAGGCTACGAAACAATCAAATCGACCCGTGGTTTAGACCTTGTCCCACGAGAAAATGCGCAACAGTGGCTGCGGTATCTCCGACACTACACGCCGACGCTCCCGTTCCGTTCAGCTGCGTCCCATCAGCGCTCGAATCTGTCATGTGCAACAGCACCGGCATTACTTCGGCTCCTGAAAGCGTACAAGCCGAGCACGACCCAAAGTGTGATAGTCGGCGTTGTCGGGTTTCCGAACGTGGGCAAGAGCAGTCTGATCAACTCACTAAAACGATCCAAAGTTTGTTTCGTTTTTTCATTGAGTGTCTTGCCTTGCGACGAGCGCCTCTCTGGTAGGTGTGTGCAGTTGCTGCCCAGCCTGGGCATACCAAGGACCTGCAGACGGTCCAACTTGAGCGCGGCCTGAAGATTATCGACTCTCCTGGCGTTGTGTTTGATGAGGACGAGGGTGACGCTGCGATCAGTCAACATCAAAAGGGCAGTGTATTACTCCGGAACGTGGTCAGGGTTGAGGACATTGATGATCCAATCGCCGTCGGTGAGTCATCACGATCCTCACTGGGCAGCCAACTTGATGCCCTCCTCCTTTTTTCCAAGTGGAGGAAATCCTTGCTCGGAGCGAGCATGTGACACTACAAAAGATCTATGGACTCCCAGAGTTCTCAAACACGCTCGAATTTCTGACCATGCTGGCGCTCAGCAGTGGAAGGCTCCTCAAGGTGATCTTTGTCTTGTCCCTCTTTTATCCTGACCTTATCTCTCCCTTACGATTCCAATCCGCAGGGCGGCACACCAGACATCCTTGCTGCCGCGCGGCACGTGTTGACGGACTGGAACCACCAAAAGATTCCCTACCATTCAGTCCCGCCCGCGGTCCACCCTTCCTTGATACCGTCCACGGTCTCGAGCGGCGACGCAGGTGCTGGGACCGTTATTGTCGCCCCTGGGGCAGAGACCATCGGTCAAGCACACATCCGGACCGAGTTCTCCCAGCCGTTCGAGCTGGCAGGTTTGTTCAATGCAGCGGACGTGGGCGCGTTCGCGTCCGAAGAGGTCGTGATGATGGATGACAACAACGACGGCAGGGAGGGCATGACAATGGTGGCAGACGATGGCGCCGTACATTTACCGCTCAAACGATCGCACTCGCTTGATCCCGATCCTGAGCCTCGGTCCAGGTTTCAGGTTGGTGTTGCTCCGCGTACTGCCCCGTTGGATGCACCGTCTTTGCGGACGCCAAAACGGCTTCGGAAGGCGAAGGACTTGTCAGCGTACGAGGATGCTGCCGCACAGAGCCATCCGCTATGTCGGAAGGCGTTGAAGAAGGATGCGAAACGGGCAAGGCGAGCGGCGGCTCGGTTCAAGTTGCGGCAGGGGGATGGCGATGGCGAGAGTGCGGGAATGGAGGTGGAGATAGATGGGCTGGAGAACACTTTCATGATGGGTGTAGAGTGTTGAGTCTGTACAATTCCCTCGTGGCTTCCAAAGTTGTTCGTGAATCAAGTGTACATGACAAGGCGCTCAAAGCCGTGTGTATGTGACAGTGTACAGCCAACTCGGACATATAACTTGCCCAGGCACGACGCCCCCCACCCGTCTGTCTCTTTCATCCACGCACTATGTCTCGGCAGTACTAGTGTACCTGTGTAGTACGCTTACTGCTGGTCGGTCTGTGCTTCGGCAAGAACGTGCGCTTGTTTGTTTCGGGTCCGACCGAGGTCGCGCCGGCGGGTGGACAACGAATACCAAACAGGTTTATGATACTGTAGACAGGCTAGGCGGTTCCCGGGAAATTATTCGGTTCATCGCCAGCCTCGGATGCAGGACCAGTTATGATGTTGCGCATCTTCGTGGGCGCTTTCGTTGCATGTAGCTCTGGCACGGTAGATTCTGAACGAGAAGGTGCTGCTGATATCGCTGCAGAGCCACGGACCGCTTTGGATTTCCCGACTTTGCCTGGTGCAGGCGCAGATATGGAGGCCAATGCTTTTGGAATGATGGTCTTGTCCGAGTCTGCAACTTTGGCGCTGGTAGCTGCCGAAGCCATCGCCGCGGCAGTCGCAAAGTCCGATTCCTTGTCGCCCACCCATGAACGCGCAAACCAGCGACCACCCGCGATACCCCGGATCTCCCGATTTGCGATTCTCCATTGACGGACTTTGGCACCACTCCGATCCAAAGGCTGCATAGGTGCGAACCCTGTACCAATTTTAGGGGGTGGTTGGACCGGGAAAGGCTTTGAAGGGAGAGGATACACCGGCAAGGGAAGAGGTACATTCTCTTCGGGCTGTTCGGGAACAGGAGGTGGAGGCAGCTCAACCTCCTCGGGCTCTGGTGATGGACCGCGTGAGGCGGGGAACGGTGAAGACGGGGCCGTGATTGTGTGTGCTGGGAACAGTATAAGGAAGCGGCAGATAAAATCAACACCTTTACGCACTTTCACTCATCGCAGTGTCCTCTACGGGGGGAATAGTCTGGGCCTTGGCTCCTCTGCGTGCGATCTGTAAGAGCCGAGCTCTGCGAAGCTGGACAGCAACATACTTTGGGGGTACTTTGATCTTTGGCTTGGACGCGGCTGCGGTTTTGCGGGGGGCCGCCTTCTTCTTGGGTGGCGGTTTCTCGGGCAAGGTAGCTGCAGCGACAGTCTGCGCATCCTCGTTGTTTGGAGGTTCCCGAGGTTCTATTAGGAACGGGAGTTCGGTCGGAGAGCAGCGACGTAAACAATGGGGATGCTCACCATCGGGCTTCTTGTCCTCCTTGTCCTGTTTGTCGTTCTTGCGGGGGCGTGACGCCTTCTTTGGTGGTGCTTTGCGCTTCGTCCCTGCTGGTGCGCTGGCAACCGGGGCGGAGACGGATGGGGCGGGTTCGTCGTCATCGATCAGCTGGTCCTCCTCGTCCTCTTCGTCGACTTCCTCCTCACTCTGGGGTTGCGGCTGGGGCTGGCTCTGTGGGGCGCTCTTCCGTGCCGCAGTAGGGATGCTCGGGGACGACGACTTCGCCGTGCCCTTCTTGTCGTTCAGCAACAACTTGACTCTGAACTTTGAGCCTCGCGAGGGCGGTGGTGTGGTCTCCTCGCGCAACGTGGAGATTTGGGGAGCATCCATGTCAATGTCGCCATCCATGGAGGACGTTATCGCTGGGGGTGTTGATCAGGTGGGCTTGGAGGGAGCAGGCGGGTCTTAACGGAGCCTTTGAGTATGTACGACAGCGCGAGTTCCCTGCATATTCTACACCCCACGTCGACGGCCATTTCGCAAATTCTTTTTTTTTTCTCACAGACGCGGTGCGACCGAGCACGGCCCGGCTGTGCTATTCGCATCAACAGTCCTAGTAACGGTCGTAGACACGCCGGTCATTGGCTCGCGGTACGTAGGGGCTGCTTGGCTGTCCTTCCGTATGACGAGGTCATGCCTTGGTCCTAGAGGACGTCTGCTTAGTCAGCAAGAAATATACCGGCTTGCTCCGCCAGCCTCCAACTTGACCGAAACTCGAGTGACCGTAATCCGCAGGCAGGTTGTTTCAGACGAGTCCTGGCTGTACGCAAATGCTGATTTTCGCAGCCGTTCGGCGCCGTAATTGTCCCTCTTTCTTCCCAACATTTCGTTAGGCCAGTCTTTCCGTCCTGTCATGTCGTCAACTTTGAACGTACGTAGTCTGCCATCTCACTCCGACCAATGGCTGACATCCTGGTTGCACGCACAAACTGCTGCAGGTTGTCCGTTATACGGCCCTGGCATCGGGCATCTTCTACGGCATCTACCACCACCGTTCCCTGCAAAAAGCTCATGACCAGGAGAAGGAGCGTCATGCGATCCACCGCCGTGAGCAACTAGTAGCACAGGCCAAGGATGCATGGCGTCAAAAGAAGGAGAGCAGCACCAAGGTTGACGGCGGTAAGTTGACCTTTGAGCAATTGGCGTTTTTCTCTTTTGTCAACGACGAGCTCCCCCCCACCTCTTTCCTGCGCCCATTTACGTCTCTGACCGTGGTTGCGCTACAGTGATCACAGACCCAGAAGACCCACGGTTCGACTTGGAGAAGCTTGTTGCTAAATGGGAAAAGGAGTATCAATAGATTTTTCGTCGCGTCTCCACTACACCTTGCTAGAGAACACGCACTGTCGACCACAGCTGAGCGAGACGTCTGGTCACTCTGCGAATGCACTGCATAGAGTATTGCTGCAGCTAGCTAGTACACATCGCCTGTGTGAGAGCGCGGTGCGTCTGAAGCGGATGTCCGAGCCTTGATCGTGACGCGACGCGTCTGGACCGATAAAGCCACTCTTGTGCTTGACGCTTCAACTTATCAGAGCACATCAGAAAATACCCAGAAATGAAGCCAACAGTACAGGATGAGGACATGGAGGACGACCTTGCTGCCGAGGAGGAGAACAAACTAATCAACGAGGTCTGTTCTGCCTGCCATCCAAGTACAGCGTCAGGATCTGAGTCGACCCACTCTCCCAGGAGTACAAAACATGGTCAGCAGGGCCGTCTCGTCCTGCTTTCCAGTGACTTACCCTCTTCCCAGGAAGAAGAACGCGCCCTATCTGTACGACCTTGTTATCACGCATGCGTTGGACTGGCCAAGTCTGACGTGCCAGTGGTTCCCAGATAAAGAATCGTGCGTCCTGTCTCATTCGAGCCTCTGTCCCCCTTCGAATCACTCTCTAGACCTCCGAACAAGCCCCACACCGTCCACAGACTGCTTCTCGGCACGCACACCTCTGGCCAAGCACAAGACTACCTTCAGATCGCGACCGTTCATCTCCCAAGGCGTGACGGCCCCTTGGCAGACAAGCTCGATCGTAGCGACTATGACGACGAACGTGGCGAACTCGGCGGACACACCATCCCGCCCCAACCGCGCATACAAATCATACAAAAAATCAATCATGCGGGCG
Source organism: Boletellus deceptivus (assembly GCA_038090195.1). Classification (NCBI taxonomy): domain Eukaryota; kingdom Fungi; phylum Basidiomycota; class Agaricomycetes; order Boletales; family Boletaceae; genus Boletellus; species Boletellus deceptivus. The sequence goes on from JBBPMG010000012.1 coordinate 89,744, forward strand.
AGGTGAACCGGGCTCGATACATGCCGCAGAATCCAGACTTGATTGCTACGAAAGCAATATCTGGAGAAGTTCTCATCTTTGATCGAACAAAGCATCCCAGTGAGCCAGAGCGAGGTGGCGTGTGTAGGCCAGACATAAGGCTCGTTGGACAGACGAAAGAAGGGTGTGTCGACGCGCGCCTTCTGCTCACCGGAAAGTTGACGGGTGCAGGTTCGGACTAGTCTGGAACCCGGTGAAAACAGGTCATATCCTTGGTGCATCTGAGGATATGACGGTTTGCCTGTGGGACGTAAACTCATACACCAAAGCAAAGAACACCCTCGAGCCCACCACCGTTTACAAAGGTCATACATCCGTCGTTGGGGTAAGCGACATCGTCGACCTTTCGGTTATTATGTAGACTCTTTTCGGGGCAGGACGTTGACTGGCATCCAACAAAAGAAAATGTGTTCGCGAGCGTCGGTGACGACAAGTTGCTTCTTCTGTGCGTGTGCCTATCATATCTGGAATCGGTCGTACTTTTTCTTATGGATCGCTCGTCATACTAGGTGGGATACCCGGTCTCCAGCGGAGCCGACTACCAAAGTACATGCCCATGACCGAGAAATTCTCGCTTGCGCCTTCAACCCTGCTCAAGAGAGCCTCCTTATAACTGGCAGTGCAGACAAGGTAGGTCCCAGGGACCATTGCGGTTGTCGCGTGTGTACACCACATCTCCTTTCCAGACTATCGCCCTGCACGACATCCGTAACACTTCGAAGAGAATACACACTTTTGAGTCACACACCGATGAGGTCTTGCACCTTGCGTGGTCACCCCATGTTGCATCAGTGTTTGCCTCCGCATCGAGTGACAGGCGTATCAACGTTTGGGACCTTGCACAGATCGGCGTTGAACAGTCGCCTGACGATCAGGAAGATGGACCACCGGAACTCATGTTTATCCACGGAGGTAACCCATTCAGTTCCAAGTGCCATGGTATCACGTAGTCATGACCTTGGTCTTCGCAGGTCATACCGCACGACCGTCTGATTTCTGCTGGGCACCTGGCATAGGTGAGCAGTGGACAGCGGCGAGCACATCGGAAGACAATATTGCCATGATTTGGCAACCCACGGCACGAATCTGGGCGGGTGACGAGGTCAGGATCGATGAAAAGGAACTTGAGAGCGATGCTATGGAGGGCATTGAGGAAATCAGGCCATCAAACACAGCCTCGACCAGCAAGCAAGCCGTAGGTAGTGGGGCGGCGAGCGCAAGGAGCCAAAGTATGAGCATCAGCGCGACGGCGAGCAACTCGGGGGCCGACGTCGAGGAAGATAGTTAAATATTAGATTATAACAGAAGGAATACGTGTCCAACATATATGGCTGGTAACACCCAACGGTCCACACGATAGTGTGCCATAACCCCTGGAGTATTGGAATGAGATCCCTTTCACGACTCGGTGTTATAGGAACAGTATTCTGGCCAACTCGAATAAGACTGGATGATGTGGGTCAGACGAAGGGAACAACTACAACGAGGATCGTCAGATACTCGCCTCCACCTACGACGACAAACAAAACAATCCCAAGAGCCCATAAGCTAACTGGACTCCGTTTTGACAGTTGCTCCTGTCGCGAAGGCTTGACTGCCTTCTTTCCTGCCTTGACTGCGTTGGCGAACTGGGCGTTCTTGTGTCGCAACTCAAATTGTGTAGGCTGGAATGCCGTCCCAAGTCTGCAAGTGTCACAGGCGCATCAAACGCACCATTTATCTATTTTTCTTTTTTTCTACTAGAAAATGTGGTTGGTGGAACGAACGACGGACGACGAGAAGAGCTGCGATTGACGGTGTGGATGCAAGACGGGTGCGTGGCGTGTTATGGATGACGTGCATGTTTGGCAGCAACTTTGGATCCAAACAACCGCCTGCTTACACAACACAATTGGTCAGGCGACATTATGGGCCGCAAGAAAAGGACATCGCTCAAGGCGACGCTTCAGTCACAGCAGACAAGACTGAGGGCCAAGGAAAAGGCAGAACGTGCCGCACAGATCACAGAGCTGAAGCGAACGCAGTCCAAGGGTGGCGTAAAGGGCAAACTAGGACCTGTTCGCTTGCCGACCGTTCCGTTCCAGCCCACCGACAAGATCCTTCTCATAGGGGAAGGAAACTTTTCGTTTGCTCGAGCGCTCGTGATAGATGCCCCGCCATCTCTGGAACACCTTGTACCTGCCAACATCACAGCGACCTCGTATGATTCGCAAGAAGTATGTTTTTCTAAATACCCGGACGCAGAAGACATCGTGGGCACTATCAAGCAGCGCGGTGTCGAGGTGCTGTTTGGGATCGACGCGACAAAACTACATAAACACTCGGTTCTGAAGGGGAGACGCTGGGATCGGATCGTCTGGAACTTCCCTCATGCAGGTACGCATTTGATCCCTAGGACGCCTGTGTCGTTCACTCGCTCGCTCGCCAAGGAAAGGGTATCACAAACCAAGATAGAAACATTCTATCCAATCAGCGTCTTATAATGGAGTTTCTTCGCTCTGCACCGCACTGCCTGACAGTTGGCCCAACACCGATTATTCATCCTCGTAGGCGCAAACGACAGGACGACGACGATACTCAAGATGAATCTGATGTAGACATGCCGACCACAGCGAGTGGAGGTTGGAGAGGAACTGTGTTAATCACACTCCGAAACGTTCCTCCATATACCGAATGGTGTGTTCAGCCTGGCATATCTTCCATGATTAACCCGCCGATAGGGACATTCCCCGATTGGCAAAGTTTCCTCCCAAACCCACGAGGGCAGGCGAAGAACCCAACCCACAGTACAAGCTCTTGCGATCGTTCACGTTCGACAGGCGCATGTGGAAAGGTTACGAACATAGGATGACAAAAGGTGAGAGGGCGCACGGTCACGGAAAGACAGGTAAAGGAGGTGAGGATCGGTCCTGGGAGTTTTGCTTGCAAGAGTGAGGTAGGAGTATGGATGTAAGCGTGCCATTCAATATTATGATGGAGTCCCCGAGCTCTGTCCCTCCTCCAGTCCCTTTTTTAACCCCTCCAGGGTCCTTGCAAGCTTGCCTCCACTTGCTTCGCTAAGTACTGCCGCGAGTTGCATTGCAGGTGTACTGAGTAATCCAACGATCTGAGCCCTTAACGTGTCAAGGGAAGGTAGTTTTGCGACATCCTTGACTCCAGCAGCCGAGAAGACGCGTCCCTCGATGAGAGCACCCATGACCTTGAGTTCAGGTGACAGCACAGGTTTGACCTTGGGAGCGGGTCTACCGGGAATCCAATCCGAGTCCTGCTCCTTCCCCTTCCCCTTGCCGGGCTTGGCTTCTGCATCCTTTGCCTGTCCTTTTTTTGGTGGGACTACGCGGTCGATGGCGCGAATGATGGCATTGAGCTGTGGTGGACTAAGCGAGGGTAGAGTGAGGACAGCAAAGCCACCCTCGACGAGGTCTGCAATCTGTTTCGTCTTGTCCGCGTCTATGGGGGAAAAGTCGCGCAGGGCGACGCCAAAGATGGATGTGCGCATGACCGTAAGCTGGGGAGACTCTGCTGGGACGGGTGATGGGGAGGGCGAGGTGAGGGTGGGTGCAAATCGCGCGCTCGCGAGCTCGACCTCCCGCCTGAGGTCCTGTATTTTGCGCGCGGTGAAGTCTTTGTGCTGGAGGAATACAATAGGTGCGTCGTTGCTCTTGGCTAGCATGCGCGAGTATTGATTGTAGAGATAGGTTTTGCGCTCGCCGTAGCGACGGGGGACGGGTTTGCCCTCGTAGACGACGGAAGGCTCGACGGAGACGACATAGGCGCGCGCGAGGAAACGGGGCGTCGAGGAAAGGAGGCGCGGTGCGAGCATGAGCCTATCGAAAAAGCAACAGCCCGTGCACTCCGTATTGGTGGCACGTGAGCAGGATACGTCACGAGGAGTCACGGTGTGATCCCGTCACGCGGCTTTGTCTCTTACCTTCGAGCGTCGCTCATATTCGCGGTTGTGGGTGGGAAGTGCCGAGCTCAATGTCTGTCCGTTCTTTAGCACAACCGCGTCTATTGACTCGAGTAACACCAGGGACGACGACGACGCCTTTCTGTACGGTGAGACGGGCGCGGCGGTAGTGGCGACATCTGGTAAGAACAGCTCGGGCTTGAACTCTCGGAGGCTCCGAAAAAGAGCCTTCGCCTGCTGTATTTTTGTTCGCTCAATATCACCAAATTTTTAACATATCTGCTGCTGCGTGTGATCATCAGTGCCGCAACCGTGAGTCTTCTTGGGTGGGTGGACTTTTCCTGGGTGTCGTTGAAGTCTCTGTTACAGTGTCCCGGTCGAGGTGGTGAAGCCGTCCAATGGCGTGCTCGAGAACCTGGAAGCTAAGCTCGAGGAAGAGCCTCCGTTTGGTCCACCACCTGGTGTGGACGAACAGGAAAACGAAGAAGAAAACGGAGAAAATGGTGCAGCAGAGGAGGAGGAAAGTGAAGAGGACGTATGTGCACTGTGGTAGTCTCTACATCCAATCTCACATTCATTGTTAGGATATCGAAATCATTATGGAACCGACTTCACGATCCCTTGACTTCCGGTGCGCATATACCCTCGTTTTCATGCTTTCGCTTTCCAGCCTGGTGCTGATTCTGCTGTAGACAACAGAATGCTGCAGGGCGGTCACTGCAGTCTCGCCCTGCCGCACAAACGAGTAAACGTATACCGGTTCTTCTCGCTCCCACCTTTATGCTCACATTTCTGAAGTCCCACCCTCGCAACTTACGACGGAGTACACCCCCCATGAGCGAGGTGTCCCGGCAAAACCACTACCTCCACCCGTGGCTTCCGCACCCCTTACCGGCCCATCACCCGCCGCAGATGCTCGGCTGGATGATGGCCCAGACCCGTCTACGCTTCCCCCTGCTACCGCTCCCCCTTCGCACCCCTCGATAAACCCAGATGTACCTGGCATTCTGGACGGTCGCTCCATCCTTGAAGTTGATCTTAATGCAATGACCGAGAAACCATGGCGTCGGCCAGGCTCGGATATCAGTGACTGGTTCAACTATGGGTTCGACGAAATCTCATGGGAGGCGTACTGCTACAGAAGACGAGACCTAGGGGAACTTGCAAACGTGCTCAAAACGAACGTACTTGTATGTATCCGACGATCTGGGAGTTGCGTTACTTACACGGCGCTCACGTTGTGACGCAGAGCTTTGCAGCCATGCCGGAAGACCAACTCACGGCGTTGCCTCCCGACCTGCGTACGATGGTGATGACTGGCGCTAATGCGATGATGAACAATAGCTCGACTGCCAACATGATGGGTCCGAATGTCGGAATGAATCCGATGATGGACATTTCCGGCATGGGGGCGATGAACATGTCGATGGGCATGGGCATGAACGGCGACATGAGTTTGCAGATGCAGGGTGGAGGCCCGATGATGCAAGATGGACCAGGACCCGGCCCGGTAGGACCAGTCGTGGCAAATGGCACATCCGAACAGGGTGTGCAGTTGGGCATACAGGACGGATATGGAGGTGGCCCAGGACCCGGCATGATGGGAATGGGGATGAATGCTGAATATGGTATGCAGGTATGGATGAGTTCTTCTTACTTCTAGCTACACATAATGAGATCCGTGGCATTCGCGCGGTCACGCGCTGTCGCTGAGCAGGAGCAGGGACCTATGGGACAGGGGATGTACGGTGGCATGGAGGGGAGCTCGACTCCCGTGACAGTGCCCGTGCAGACGCCCGTTCAAGGACCCACCCCAGCGCCCGGACATGTTGGTCGCGGTGCTCCTCCAGTGCAGTTTCGTGGGAGGGCGATGGCACAAGGATTACGTGGGCGAGGAGGATTCGTTGGTCGCGGGAGAGGAAGATACGATGGCCGTACGTCATTTCTGCGAGTTGATGGACGCGTCTTTGATGGATTTCCTCTCTTAGCACCCCAAGGTCCTGCGAGACCAGCATCCCCATTACCTCCCGGCGTCCCGACTGGACCTCGAAATCAAAATAGATACAAGGACCGAGATGGAAATGCGCCTGCGGTTGAGGGTTTGGATTACGGTGGTACTGCCAAGGACGGTAGTACGAGGACACCATCGCGGGAACCGGAAGATCGTGGACATGGCAGGTAAGGTCCTGTCGTACGAGCTTTCGGACGCGAACCTTGACGACCTGATCAGAAAGCGTCGCATGTCGCCCAGCTTGGATGACAGTCGCGGATCTAAAAGGCGCTGAGCTATTTTACTTTATGTATATGTTTTCTGTTTTCTTTCTTTTTTTTTTTTTACTACTGTACGGCACTCCTCGGTAAAACCTCACCTCAGCTTGCAAATATCCACCGGGACTCACTGTAGGTCGTGAAACGTTTGCAGCGAGTGTCGCCTCGTGCTTGTCGTGGCGTGGGATGGAAGCAAAAGCAAAGGTCTGCACTGTCTAAGAGTGCTATCATGTTTTTATTCGGTCGTTCAAATACTCAGTCGTCAGACCTTCAGGTCCGAACTAGATTTTGCCTGCCTTCTTACCCCAGAACCCTGAGCGTGTGACTGCATTACTTTGCGCACGGGAACACGAGCGCCCAAGGCTGTACGCTGGACAGTGCGACCACGGCCGACTGAGGAAAAAGAGAGCGGTTCCGCGATTACAGTGAATAATAAGACAGGAAGGGACTGTACACAACGGAGGACGCTGTACAAACCATGTCACGAGTTGTTGGTGGCCTTGCCGCCTGAACGTGCGCCGCCGACACGCTTTTTGCCACCTCGCCCAGTGCGCCTCGCATTTTTTTGCTTGGCTCTGCACACGTCGCAGAACCACCGGCCGTCCGGGACCGACGCGAGACCGATACAACTGAGATGGAACTGTAGGGCCGAGGGCCGCAGTTAGACATTGTTCGATAGTGAACCACAAAAGGCAAAAGCACGCACCCATTCCCGTTCGCAGTCCTCGTCGTCGCACGCAATCATCTGTCCATAGCTTACACCGTCACAGAAACAGTACGTCCTATCGTCGCCCTCGCCTTCGCCCTCGCCGGCCTCCGTGGCCGTGTCGGCTACTGCGCTCGCTGGGTGATCGTTTGTGGTACCCATGTGCAGGATCGGCGTCATCACGGGCACGGGACCTATCGACAGACTGGTGTGGGTGTTACGCGTCACCGGCATTCCTGGGCCTTCCAGCTGTCCGTGGGGCGGCGGACCAGACCAGTCGTTTGGAATTGCGTGGCCGTTGGTCATTTCGTAATTGTGCAGACCATTGGTGCCATTTGTGTACGGTAGAGGCAGCGAAGGGTGGCTCGTCGACGCTGCTGGGGGGATGGGGAAGGCGTCTCTGCGTGCTGTCGGACCATTGGGGAGAGGATCATCATACGGCTGGGAGGCAGCCATAGTTTTTGATCTCTTGTTGGCGGTATTAGTACCGCGCCCGGGGTGTGCCGAGGTGCGCGAGGTGCTGGCGTGTGGTTGAGAGGCCGGAGGGATATGGGAGGTGACCGAGAGGACAGACTCGGTCGGGGACGGTGCGCGATCCGGTCTTGGGAGTGGGCGTCAATGACGGGCCACGCAGCGCGCAGGAGAGACCTACTTTCTGGAACGTGCACCGTTGCGAGACCTGGACGGGGCAGCGTCGCCGAGCTTGTTGTCCTTGCGGGGAGACTTGTGGCCGGTAACGTCAATGTCGTCGTCGCGAGGGTTCCGCTTGCGTTTTGCGGGGCTGACGTCCGGGGCCGAGTTCATGATGGAGCTGTAGTTGCCCCTCCTGCGACGCGAGTTTTCGGGGATGGGCATGTATGAGCGGGTGGAGATGTGTGGGTAGGTGGTCCTCCGGTTCAAGACGGAGACGTCAAAAGAGGGAATCTGGCCGAGAAGGAGACGCATGTGGTCTATGTGGCCTTTGAGGCTGTCGCCAGCCTGGGAGGCGACACGAATCTTGTCCTCGCCACCGAGTTTGAGGCGGGCGGCCTCGTCTGCGATGTCTGCGAGGAGAATGAGACGCTCGTGCTTGGAGGAGGAGCCACGCTCGATGATTCTGGTGAGGTTCCTGATCTTTATGATGATGGAGGCCATGGAGGAGGAGAGGACGGCATCGAGCTCGCGGAGGTCAGCAAAGTTGCGGGAGAGGTCGAGGGGGAGGGAGTCGAGGGAGTGGTTGTACTCTGAGAGGAGGGAGAGCGTGTAGACGGCGTTGATGTTGCTCGACTGGGACGCGCGGGCGGGGGCCATGTGGGCGCACGTCAGAGAGAGGCCGGGCGGGCCAAGTGCCTGCAGGGGATCTGCGCGGAACTTGCCGGTCCGGGACCATGAAATAACGCTACACAAGGAATACATCTGATCGAACACTACCCCCAACCACCACCACCACCGCCTCTCCCTGGACCTATGCTACAGTGTTTCCGACAATAGGACGCGTCTACGGGGTCATGCAGGAGCGGCACAGCCTACTTCCTGCAGAGCTTTTTGAGAGGATTGAGGCTGCTCCCGCCAGTGTGGGACTGCGGGCCGCCGGACGGCAAGCCCATGGACGAGCCCAGCGCGGCGTACATGGCGTGCGCGTCACGCGGGTTCCCGTGCAGGGAGGCGAATGCGTGGGGTGCGGCGGGTGCGGCAGGGAAGAAGCCGAACGAGGGCGACTGGGGCGGAGCAGCGTAGTTGAAGGAAGACATTATAGGGCGCGGATGGATGGGTATGGGCGCGACAAGGGACGGGTAGAGTAGGATGCGGTGCGACGGACAAGGCAGCGGGTGTCGGCGACGCGGTCGTGAGCAGACGGCTCCTGGAGGCTGGCAACGGGGCAGGCCATCAAGTTATATACCTGCACGACGGCGGGCGGGCACAAAAACGCGAGACAAGCAACCGGCCGGATTTGGGGGCGACATTGTGTAGGATTGGGACGACGTGGCCCGTCTGGGAACAAGGCCGGCTTCCATTCCCGCTTGCTCGTCCCCACCATGCCCAGGGCATCCAAACTGAGCTACTATGCCGTCCGTGTGGGGCGTGTGCCAGGCATCTACCTCTCCTGGTATGCGCACCGCCCGCCGTCCCGCCCCCGCTGACCCCATCCAGGGCCGACTGCGAGGCCCAGGTCAAGGGCTTCACGGGCGCACTCTTCAAGAAGCTGAGCACCGAAACAGAGGCAAAAGAGTTCCTGGCCGCCAGACCGAGCGCTGCGCGGGCGTCGGTCGCCCTCGATACCACATCACTTCCACCCATCGTCGCCCCAGATCCCAGAGTGTGCGCAACGCAAAACACGACGGATTGTGACATCGTCTACTGTGATGGCGCTTGTCGAGGCAACGGGCAGCCTGGCGCCATCGCCGGAATCGGCGTGTGGTGGGGTCATGGCGATCCCAGGTACGTCCGCCCTCTGTGCGCCCAAGCACCCCCCCGACAGACGTCTAGGAATATCTCAGAACGATGCCCTGGCGATCAGACCAACAACCGCGCGGAGCTCATCGTCAGCCATCTCCTGCTTGCTCCCCCCCGCCCACTGATCCGCATACAGGCAATCGTCCGTGTGCTCGAGACAACTCCGCCTCTCAAGCATCGACTTTTGATCAAAACCGACTCCTATTACTCCATTCAATGTAGGCGACTCCCCTCTTCCCTGGCGCATGTACTCACCACACCTAGGTGTCACCGCCTGGGTTTTCAAGTGGATCAAGAACGGCTTCCTTGCCGCAGACGGGAAACCAGTCAAGAACCGCGCTCTCATCAAATACCTGGCCACACTTCTGCGCGCACGTCGCGAGACATCTCAGACAATCGAGTTCGAGCATGTTCGGGGCCATGTCGGAATTGAAGGAAACGAGGCAGCCGATCAGCTTGCTAGCATTGGTGCAACCTTGCCAGTCCTTCCAGAGCGAGATTGGGAAACGCTCGAAGACCGGGTGTCCCAAAGCCTCGACCCCGTCAGACCAGCCAAGGCGGTGGATGATGACTTGAAGGTGACTCGTAATACGTCAAATCGTTATTCTGGTTACATAAAGTCGGTCTGCTTCAGGCATATGCATCTGGCCTTCTTGACGACGATGAGCTTGCAGAGCTGGCTGCAACGAGCACCTTCGATGTTACATTGCCCGGACAAAGATCTTCGCACTCGGGGCACGGGAAAAAAAAACAAAGCCATATTGGTTCCCCCATCCGGGTCCTGCCTTTCCTGCGAATGCGACCACCACCATGTACATTGAAGGGTTACCTCCAGGAAGTTCTTCTCGACCTGCCACAGCTGCGACTAGCCTCCAGTCGCACCCATTTGAACAGGTTGCGACCCCCTTGAGCAGGCAAGAGCTGGAGGTAAGCGGTATCAGCGCCAAAGCAATGACTGGGGGTGTTGAGATATGTTCAGATGCTTGCGTCGTGTGCGCTTGACCGTGACGAGTTGTCGACTCTTGGAAAAGATGGTGTGTTTGATTCTGATTTTTGATGACTCGGGTGAGCGTTTGTTCTTGAGATGCCGGTCGCGCACGGGCGTAGTCAAGCGACAGGCAGATCCGGACATTATCGGATGGCGATTGAAGACCGTCTTAGGCAGGGGATGTCGTATATAAACCTCGCCCTTAATTTTGTACTCGCGCGCAAGCAAGTTGCTTGCATGCTAGTGTTCCTTGCGGTGGCACAGAGCGTCCTTTTCCTTGTTGTCCTCTTAGGCTGGTCGAGATGGAACCGGAAGCCGGCGTTGACACAGAAGATAAAGCAGATCAGCCCGCTCCCCGAGCTGGATGGTCTACAAAATTTTGTCACGTCGGATGGCAGCTCTACCACCACGCAGCGAGGCACGCAGGCGTTGGAGTCGTCTGCTCCGTCGCCTATTTCGATCCGTGAGTGATACGGCCACCCATCGGATGGGTTGATCATGGCCATCGCTCAGTGGAAACTGGAGCGTCGATCTGCAGGCCGGCTCGCAATATGGCTACAGCTTACTGTTCATTGTCCTCCTCTCAGGGCTATTTGGCGTCTTCTTTCAGGTCTTGTTGTTCTGTTTTCCTCGTCCGATCTCGTCTCTGAGCCATCACAGGTGCTTGCAGCTCGCTTGGGCGTCGTGACGGGCCTCGGTGAATACAGCCTTTGCTTCCTGGGTGATCAAAGTCAACTTTGACATAGATCTTGCCTCACATTGCCGCCTGTTATTTCACGATCGGCCTCGGTACAAGTTGCTGTGGAGATGGGGGGTCTTTTACCCGCTTTACGCTCTCGCGGAGATCGCCATCATTAGCACTGATTTGGCCGAGTTGCTGGGGTCTGCAGTCGCACTCGTTCTCCTCTTTCCCGCACTACCCCTGTGGTCAACCGTTTTGCTAACTGCCGCAGACGTCTTGCTGATCCTCGCTTTCGAGAACCCACTCAAGAGCAGACCGGTGAGGTTATTTGAAGGCATAATTGCCGCGTTGGTATGTAAGGCAGCCGCTCCGATGAATCGCCTGAATGCCTGCCCAGGTTCTCGCCGTGCTCGTCTGCATGACAGTCATCATATCTCGAGTGACTATCAACTGGGGGAACACATTCCATGGATTCATTCCTTCGAAAGAACTGTTCACAGCCGGTTCCCTCTACACCTGTGCGTGTTACTTGTTATTTCGTACGACTTCTCATCGTCGTTTCAGCTGTGGGCATCATTGGTGCCACCGTCATGCCACACAGCCTCTTCCTCGGATCTCATCTCGCAACGCAAGATCGGTTAGCGAGCGGCTCGGCGAAGGATTTGCCAAAGTTCTCGGAGACGCGTCAGATGACGTTGTGGCAGCACATGCTCCAGTTCATGCGTCGTACATTCAGTTGGAGAAGACTGTTCTGTATCGCGCGCTCCGACGAGGCGGAATATCCACCCAATGTCTTGACGCACGCTGATCGGGAGAACAATAAACTCGGCTTCGTCAGATCGCACATATACCACGGTATGTTTGACGTCGTAGGAAGTCTGGTGGGTTTCGCCGTCATTATCAACGCCATGTAAGCGTAGGTGGACCGGATTGTTTGCCTTGCTCACTCTACCGCAGGATCCTCATTCTTTCGAGTGCTGTATTCTACTACAACTCGGGGGACTACGGAAGCGAGTCTCCGGCAAGCCTGTTCGATGCCCATTCCCTAGTCAAGCATACCATCGGAAACGGTAGGCGTACTTTTGACTCACGAAGCAGGTTTGCTGATCGCAAGGTAGGCGCCGCCCTCCTTTTCGCTCTTGCCCTGCTTGCTTCGGGCCAAAGCGCATCCCTTATCGCTACCGTGGCTGGTCAGAGTGTCTCTGAAGGCTTCCTGCACTGGAAAGTCCCGGTAATCGTTTCCTCGCTTGTGCTCCGATGGCCACTCACGGTTCGTTTCATAGCCAACGCTTCGCCGTCTCATCACGCGCGTGATCGCCCTCGTGCCGTCCGTCATCGTTGCTTGCGTCGTAGGCGAGAACGGCATAAACACACTGCTGGTCGCCAGTCAGGTCGTCTTGTCGGTCGTGCTCCCGTTCATCATTTTCCCGCTCGTCTGGCTCACGTCCTCGTCGCACATCATGTCAGTCAAGTCGGACGTCAAGTCCGGTCCATCTCCGACCTCGACCTCGCCTGGGTCCCCTGGCGGTGATCCGTCGGCGGACAAGGCCGAGATCCGGCGGGTCGATTTCAGCAGCGGCAAGATCGTGACGGCCATTGGATATTTCATCTGTCTTGTCGTCCTCGCGGCCAACGTCTACGTGCTGGTGACGTTGTAGAGAAGATCAAATCAAAATCGTCGAGGTAGATTTAAAAAAAAAAAAATCTTGAACGCCCTTCTTTCGTACGAGTATCATTTGTAGCGCCCAAAGAGCCCGTCGTATTTCGAGTTTGAACGTTGTCTTTTCCGCAGGGGGCGTATCAGGACGGCTGTGTGTGCGTGCTGCACGACCTGCTGGCGGGAGAAAAATGGTGACTAACGAACTCCACGCGTCACACACCGAATGCTTTGGGATCGACGTCCGCCTTCTCCTTTAGCGTGGATTGAGCCCGACCCGCTCGCGTATATCCGCAAGAAACGAAAAATCATTTTCAAGGCGCTTAGCGACTGCACTGCCAACGACCAGAAAAAGGAATACGAATTTCATAAAGATAGCGTACTACTGAGCGTTTACATGACAAGCCGAACAACTTGGATAGGCAGCCCGGGGGCCTGTCGACGACACCGTAATTCAACCTCGTTTCTGGGACGCCTGTCAACAAACCGTCAAAAAGGGAAAGCACGAACGGACAGATGCTCACAAGGAAAGCCATCAGTTGGGGGTACCCTGGGCCACCCGGTTGGGGAGCGCCAGGCGGCATACTTGACATCGGAGGGGGTGACATCATTTGTGGAGGCGGCGGAGGCATCCCATACTGCGGGGCAGACGACTGCGGGGGTGCCATGGAAGGCTGCTGGGTCGACTGTTGAAGCAACGCAAGAATGTTCGGAGGAAGACCGCCCATTCCCTGCCCTGGTTGTGGTGTTTGAGCCTGTGGCGGCATTTGCCCATAAGGATTCGTATTTTGACTAGGTATTGTTGGATATGGGTGCGTCGGGTGTTGCATGGACGGTGGTGGGTAGTATGAGGCTGCGCTTGGTGGCGGTTGGGCAATGGATGGCATAGGGAGCGAGGGTGGCGGAACTGGGCCGGGCGCCGGTTGTGTGGGTGCGGCAGGGAGAGCGGATCCATTCTGTGGTTGCTTCAAAGCGGCCAATAACTGTTGGACCCTTCTAGCTTGTTCCAAACGATCCTCCGGTCCCTACGGTGTACCATAATGCGTGCATACCCGGATAAGTGACGGAAACATACCTGTGAACTAGCGGGTCCGGAAGGGGGTTGATTATAAGCGGGCGCCGTGCTCGGAGGTTCGTTGAAGCTGCTACCGGCAGAGTAGGGTGGACGTGTCTCGTAACGGTCCCCGCCATATCCAGCCCTATCGCCATTGTGGCCTCGACTACTACCACGCCCACCCCTATGGTCGTCATCAAAGCTTCGTCTGTCACGGTCTCGGAAATCGTCCCTACGATCCCAACCGTCGTCGTGACCCCGGCCACGACCTCTGCCTCGGGCCCGGCGACTTCGGAAGCTTGGGCCTCGGTCATCCCAGTCTCGACCCCCATCATACCTGGGCTCGCGGCTGAGTGCAGGTCCAATCAGCACAGCTTTCGAAAGAACTGGCAGAAAGTCTACCGTTGTGTAGCCGGCCCAGTTACCTCGGACTCTTCCCACGCATAGATGATATCCATCGTCCCATCTTGTAAGCCTTGATGGCGTAACCGATCGAACGCTTCGTCACAATTCTGGCTGAGCGTTAGATCGACTGCATACACTACAGTATGGTACCATACCCGCATGTCGTAGTATTCGACATATCGCTGACTAGAGGTTAAACGTGAACGACCAGAAAGCATGTAAGAGAAAGGATCGCATACTCTGTGCGATCTCCAACAGGCATGACGGCCTTGACGTCTCCAAATTGCTGGAATTTACGGCGCACTTCATTGTCGTCAATCGGCTGGCGAGAATCTTTCAGCGTTACTACAAGGCAACCTTGATATTGCTGATCCGACGTTCAGAGGCGAATGACTACTGTGATTCGACAACTCACTTGATTTTTTTCCCTATCACTGCCTCCCTGTTTCTGATCGTCACGCGGTAGGGAGTAGTGAACATCGATCTAATGCGACCGGAAAGGTCCTCGGTTAGACTCTTAACTTAGATGTCAAAACAATAACCCACAGGTCGACCACTAATCTCTGAACCTTGGAGGCGTTCTCTGGCCCGCTCAGCAGCCCTCAGATCGTACTGAACAGCAAGCTCTCAGCAAGTGCTGAGATCACCACCTTGGGCAACTTACATAGGTAACAAAGACCATCCCACGTGTCGCGATCAGATCGAAAAAGGTCTTAATCTCACCGTGCTCTTCAAACGAGCGACGGACATCTTCGCTATTAGTTTCGTACTAAGAAAAATAAAACAATCAGCACGAGCCCGTACAAGGAATGCAAGCATCGAGTTGAGTGTTGCACCCAGTGGAAACTTGCCTTGATATTTCGAATAAAGAGCGTCCGGCATGGTCGCTCGCGCTGTATGCGTTCTTCAATAATGGAATCATGGACCTTGTCATCACGTTCGCGGCGGGGATTTCTTCGAGGGGTTCGACCAAAGCCTCCGTCGTCAAAATTAGCGTCGGAAACTTCTAACAAGGGTTGATACAGGTGAGATCAAGAGCTTCAGAAGGCAGAAAACCAAGCAAGTCGGTGGCAAAACGAATGAAGGCATGTAGCGCATCAAGTCGCAGAGCAAAATTCCGTAGGGAAACTCAAGGTCCCACGTCGCCCAGGACGTGATGAAACGAACGAATAACTTCGACGAACTCATTTCCTGGCATTTTGCTGAATTGTCCAACTTCACTGCTTTCGCTAATGAATAGC
Source organism: Boletellus deceptivus (assembly GCA_038090195.1). Classification (NCBI taxonomy): domain Eukaryota; kingdom Fungi; phylum Basidiomycota; class Agaricomycetes; order Boletales; family Boletaceae; genus Boletellus; species Boletellus deceptivus. The sequence goes on from JBBPMG010000012.1 coordinate 105,127, forward strand.
TCAAAGCTCGCGACGAAGGCTCTTAATGCCGCCAGAAGAAACCCGACAAAAAAAGGCAATGCCGGGCTGCCAGTTTTCCCCACTTTAACTGCGGCTCAACTGATGCGACGATGCACGACAATAGCCTATATTCGCACAGTATGTTCAGTCTCAATTTCAAGCGCACCTTCGAGATTGCCGTAACCAAGAGTATACCCGTCTGACGTGCTCTGGGTAGTGTACTGAGTTGAGGGAGTTGCACCTGCATAACTGCCACTTCCATTTTGATAGAAATGGTCTTGGGGGCCCGTCTCGTAGGCATTGTATGGGGGGACGTCGACTTGATGTTGACTTTGATCATAGGAATTAGATGGAACGTTGTCATAGCCACCATGAAAGCTGCCTCGACCGCGGCCGAAGCCTCTCCCACGTGGAGCGCCGCCTCTGTGACTGTAGGATCTATCGGGTCCTGGTCCACCAGGAGTACCACCTCTTCTATGCCCACCATCATAGGCTCCACCGGCGTAAGGATGATGGCGATTCATTTCAGCTTTCACTTCTTTCTGCTCTTTTCAGGACGAACGAGGACTGAGCAGGCGAGCTTAACAGGCGAAGAGGACTGAAACAGCGGGAGAATCGTGTGCGAAGGACACTGAGAAGAAATTTTCTGGACGGTGTAGCTTAGCCTAGGACAAAAGAGTAAACGCAGGGAACGATGATGGCGGTCGCAGGCAGAGTCGGAGGCGGCGCAAATTTCGCACATGTGTGCCCGTGGGAACAAAAAGTTATGTAAGCGACACTCACCACCCTGCACAGCACGTGGTAACCCGTCTCTGCTTGCAGCCCACTCCTTCGTTTCCTGGCCGCAGTCCATGTCAAAACAGTTCCAGTTCAAACTTGTTCTCCTTGGTATCCGTTTTCCTCATCATTTTCCAAAAAATACTCATTCATCCTCCTCAGGCGAGTCGGCAGTTGGAAAGTCCAGGTAAGGTGCTGTGTTTCGTTATGGGCCCATATTCAAACGGTCTTGCGACAGCTTAGTCTTGCGCTTCGTCAAGGACCAATTTGATGACTATCGAGAAAGTACCATTGGAGGTATACTATTCACAGCTTGTTCTTCAACTCTCAGCTCATTCCCCTTCTTCCAGCCGCGTTCTTGACGCAGACAGTCACCCTAGACGATCAGACAACAGTGAAATTCGAGATTTGGTATGCACACAGTCCGAGTGCTCTGTTTCGATGACCGACCACCTTAGGGATACTGCGGGTCAAGAACGATACAAGGTATGTCGGAACTTTACGATGGTGTGATATGGAGTGCCTGATAGCGCTCGGATTCGTTTCTAGTCTCTCGTACGTCTTTATATTTTGCCCCCTTAGCAAGCGTAAACAGCAGTTCCAACGCAGGCTCCTATGTACTATCGCAACGCAAATTGCGCAGTGGTAGTTTACGATATCACTCAGGCGTCGTCGCTCGAGAAGGCACGGAATTGGATAAGAGAACTCCAACGTCAAGCCGATCCATCTATAGTGATCGCCCTCTGCGGAAACAAGGCCGACCTTGCTGCACGTCGTCAGGTCGCGCAAGACGAAGCTCAAAAATATGCAGAGGAAGAGGGCTTGATGTGGAGCGAAACTAGTGCCAAGACAGGGGAGGGTGTCACAGACATATTTACAGCCATTGGTATGTATCAACCGGTTCTCCATCTGATTGTAAACTTAGCGACTGCAGCCAAGAAACTACCACTTACTGCACCCCCTTCATCGCGGACGGCTGGCTCTCGTGGGGGACCTGGGGCAGCACGGCAGGGTATTGATCTCAACAAACAGACTGCCTCACAGAATGCTGGCGAAGCCTGCAACTGCTAGCTGCAAGGCTTATCTTGCTCCACCTTTCTTGCCTCAGGCTCCACTTTAATGCCCCTTTCTTACTCCACATGTAACATAAACATACATTGCGACATGCTGAACTTGAGTAATAGCCATGCTGATGATTTCAGCACGAAATAGAGTTGCATGCTTCTAGCTTGAGCTCAAGCAAGCCCGATGTTCGTGAATAGGAAGCTGGGAAAGACGTTATGAATTTTGGCTGTTCAGCCTCTTGTTTGCGGCCCGCCGCATCGGCTAGTCGAACGGCGTGGAGCTCATTGTCGATAGATTGAAACTCGTCGCACACATTGCGTAACGCCGTGATCGCAAGAGAGATGATGTAGACAACGCCCCTGGATATGATGGGCCACTGAAAGGGAGCCAAAATTACGAAACGCCGGAACATCCTCACCAAACATTCAAGCTGAGGATTCCATCCCACCCTGGGCGTGCATGACCAATGCATCTCCGATCTTGATCAATCAATCGACGACTTTCGTCCACCGTTACATACATCACCGCCGCCAAGCGATATCGTCGTGGATGTCACAGGAAAAAAAAAAAAAACAAGGGCGCTGCGGCACCTCGGGTACATCTACGTCCTGTCGACCAGCCGAGACAGTCTCTTGACGGACAGTGGTGTAGTAGGGCATATGCCACCAATATGTAAAACCGCCCACCCGGACCGTCCGGTATGCGCGGCGAGCTGGGTCGGTACCTGATTGCAAATTGTTTGTCCAGGTTAAAACGTGTGGATCTAGTCGGAAGACGTGCTTACCATCCTGGGGCACTGCGACCGCTTCGTTGTCCACAAGCGACCCTTGCATGCCCGAGCTAGGCGACAGTTCTGGGGCAGCTTCATCCAAGCTGACAGTAATCGTCAAAGGCAATACGTGATCGTCCACTCCACAAAGATAGGGATGATGATACAACTCTCCATCAAGCAACGGGCTTGAGAGCCGGGTAGGCTGTAATCCTCCAAGCCGTGACAGAAGGGGAGGTGGGACCCTCCCGCGCCATGAGAGAACGGGCTCTCCGGTGTAGATGGGACACGAACAACTCTCACATCGAAGGATCGCTCTCAATCAAACAGGCTGAGAGACAATCCGTCGTCGTAATTTTCGCGCTTCGTCGTCACCGAAGGCTTTATATAGCACGGGATTTGTCGGGGATACGAGCTGGAATTCCAGAACCTGTTTCAGTGGCTTGAGATGGGAATTGACTGATCACGAACCTTGCGATCCGCTTCTGATACAAGAACGAATGGGTCACAAACTGCGGAGAAAAGGCGATCACATGGCGATGATGTTTCATCTGAATACTCCACAATCCTGCTCAGAGGCAGGACGAATGAGCTGGGTATCCACCCCATGCAACCGTCGTGGGGGCGTCTAGCTGCCTGCCATTCCGAGCGCTCTTGATTGATGATAGCCAATACTTCATCCTTGCGGGATAGCAAGTGGACAGGATCCGGGGATTCAAATTCGTGCGTGCATAAGACATGAAACGGGTATTTGTGACCGTCGGCTCTTGGTGATATTGCAGAAGGGGTTGTGCTCCTATCAGTAGCGAAAGAGGGATAAAAAAAAGAGGTGGACGGGTGCCTCATGAGGAAATGTACTCGTCGGTAGAGCCGCGCAGGGTCTGCGCCAGGGAATTGGAAGGCCATCGTGCAACGTTTGTAGGGGGAAGTGATGCGTGCGTAGAGACGCCAGGAATGCGCACTTTAAAACTATTCCTGTGACCGTGGCCGGATGTCCACGTCGACTGCAGTGTGGGCCAGTATACGATCTCGGCTAGCCAGCGCTGACGGTTAGGACGCACTGGGAACCAAGTCCGGGCCGAGCCAGGCTGTTCCAGCGCACACTTGGATGGTACATATGGCCCACCGAGAGCACAGCGACACTGTTGGGGTTTGCACACACCAGAGACCCAGACGACCAGACGACCGGTGGTGGTACTCGCGATATCGGTCCGGGCCGAGCCGGCTGGTCTTCTGATTGCCTGCGTGCTGGCAAGCGGCTTTCAACGATGCCTACCTCTACTTGGAATTCTGCAAAGGCAAAGGCATGGCTCACCGCGTTCGCACGTCAAATGACGCTCACCCCCTTGTTCTGTGCAGGTGCAGCTACGGTGGGTGCTGGTCTTGCAAAAGTGTGGATGTCAGGATGTCAGTGATGAGCCAGGCTCTCCGTCCAACGCCTGCGAACAGTGCAGCAGAAAAGGGAGGCACTCGCCAAGAGTTCCCGTCGCGATGTCGCGCTCTCGTTGGAGAAGGGAAAGATCGAGAGCGCGCGGATTAAAGTCGAAGCGAGTGCGTCCTCGGTCCGGTTTTCGCAGGAGGACATCATGCACACCCTTCCCCAGTCATCAACGAGGACGTTAACCTCGAACTCTTGGAATTGCTGGAGCTCTACTGTGAGCTGTTGATAGCCCGCTTCGGGTTGCTCGATCAAAAGTAAGTCAGCGCACCACAAGCAAACGATTGGCCGTCTATTCCCTTTCGCATCCCTCATAGCACGCGCGAACCTGATCAAGGCGTCAAGGAGGGAGTTTGCGCCATTATTTATGCTGCGCAGAGGACCGAGGTCAAAGGTAACCCAAGTCTTGTCGGCCGATTTTTCTGGATTATATACATCACTCGGAAGAACTCCATGTGCTACGTGAACTCTTGATGCAAAAGTACGGACGGGAGTTCTCTACTGCTGTAATGGAGAACCGCGACGATTGTGTCAGCGAGCGTGTAAGCAGGTGACACTCCCCGTGGCCTATCCCCTGACGTCGAGCATATATTGTGACAGGTGGTGAGGAAGCTGCTCGTCGAAACACCATCAGTCCAACTGGTTGACGGCTATCTAACGGAGATAAGCAAGGCGTATGGGGTTAAGTGGCCACCTTTTGCCAACCAAGCGGTTGCCAAGGATGAGACAGGCAAACTGGTACTATGCTTGGCCGCGCCGATTGGCAGTTGGCTGACTGGCGCCGCACAGGTCCAGACTCGATCGCCAGAGGAACCGCCAGGGCCGCTTCCAAGCTACTCGGAAGAGAGTGCTGGTGCCGCTAAGCTGCCTGATCTTCCACCTACGGAGGAGGAAGAGCAGTCAGCGGGAAGGCTGGACGGGAACACGATGGCTGCTAAAGAGAGTCCACAGGACGACTTTGAGTCTCTGGCACGTCGCTTCCAGGAACTAAAGAAACGCTAGCCAAGGTTGGCCAGACGGAAAGCAAGTGGCGGTATCGGACCAGGCGGACTCGTGAAACAGATTACCATACCCTCGCCGTCCCAGTTGGTCCCGTACCTTTGAATCCGAATATCTTTGCTGTTTCAACGTGTCGCATCTTCATGGGCGATTTCGTGTGGCGTCCGCCCGGGCGAAGTCCGCCGCCGATTATGCCCCGCACGTGGGAGGGCGCGTATACGCGACCAGGATATGGGTATGGCTGAGTAACGCACGAGTTCATCGGTTAAACAGTAGATGTACCCGAAGAAGTACACACACGATTCCCGACGGACGTACCTCGGGACGGGGGGCGAAAGGGCGAGGAGGCCGCGTTCGGCGCGAGTGGACGACGACGAAGGGCACGCACATTTGCAATCGCATGGCCATCTGGACGGTGCAGCCTGCCGGACCCCGGCTATTCGGCGGTAACCGGGAGCACCCCTCGTGAACTGGCTGAGACACGCAGCATGGTCCGCGAGTCCGCGAAGGGTTGGACGAGCCCAGCTTCTGGTGTTCGATGGACCGGTTTGGGGTTGGGATGGCGGCTGTCGGCGTTGGAGACAACGTGCGCAGACGGCTGGTGTGCAGGGTCGGAGATGAGGCTGGCCAGCCCCGAGCGCATCGTCGCGGATGTCACGTAACGATGCTCGTCGCTGAGAAAAGAACGGGCGCGAGCGAGTGCTGCTCGGTGGAGTTCGTGTTCGCGCGGTCGCAGCGGGCACGCGTCGTGTGACGGAGCAATGGCCATGTCCGCCGAGCTGTCCCTGTCCCCCCTCAAGCCGACAATTCGCATTTATACCCATGTCCTCCGCGCTCGCCCCCAATGCTCTCCTCCCCAATGGCTCCCCGCTTCCCCGGCGCCCTCCCCGACGACGATGGCAGCGACGACGAGTCGGATCGCTACACCGACATGTCCTTTGACTTTAGCGTCGCCAGCTCCCGCACCTCCCTCGACCTCTCCATGCGCTCCGCATCTCCCGCCCCCTCCGTCTTCTCCGTCACCTCCTCCCTCCGTGCACAGGCATACCGCCAAGAATACGGCAGAGACCTCAACAATTACTCAGACGTCTATCGTCTGCCCGCCGACGAGGAAGAACTTGACCGCCTCGGTCCGTTCCTCCACCTCTTCCTTCTCACCCTGCCTCACCCCCTCCGAAGCCAAGCAGTATGACATATTCTGCAGAGTAGTGGGAAAGTATCCCCCTCCCCTGCCACAAATAATGGCAGACGACGGCCTCGAAGTCAAGGCCGTCCTTGATCTCGGCTGTGGCAGTGGCCACTGGTAGGCCGACATTTCTCCCTCGCAACGTCGTGCCTTCATGTTCCCCCTCCCAGGATAATGGACGTTGCCAGAGAGTTTCCTCACTGCAGTGCCGTGGCCGTTGATCTCGTGCCCATGCAGTCCTTGTAAGCCCCCTGGTTCCGTGCACTGCTTCTTTGCTTGATCATCTCCAGATCAATGCCTCCAAATTGCAGGTGAGAATGTGCAGACACCCGTCCTCCACACCCTGGACATTGTCCTTTGATGCAGAAGCGAAGTGGACGACATTAACCTCGGACTGGAACATTTTTATGGCGACTTCAATGTCGTCCATTGCCAGCTCATCTCCTCAGGGGTAGGTTGATTCCCTCACCCGTCCATCGACCGTAAAACCATGCTCGTATGTCTATCAGATCCGTGACTACCACGGTTTGATCGACCACATTAGCCGTGTCCTCCGACCGGGCGGTCTGATAGACGTTACCGAATTTCCGTTCTCGTTGGGGTTGGGAAAACGGCTATATCTCCCTCCTGCCGGATCTTTCCATCCTCCATGGGCGCCCCTTTGGATGTCCTATGCACATCGGGCAGTCGAAGAACGGGGAGGCAACGCGGATGCGTCCTCCCACCTGTATGAATGGATATCCAGCCATCCGGCTTTCGAAGACGTCGTATATCGGGAATATTGGGTGCCGTGCTCTCCCTCGGTCCGTGGAAGCGATCCAGAGTCAAGATTTTGGAACGAGGTTGGAGAGGTCATGAGAGACGACCTCAAGGCGAGTACGATCCCCGCGGTCGTCTTGTTAATTCTTATTTTATTTTTCTTCATCTTTATTTTTTATAGGCGTTCCTGAAATCTGGGCGGCCACTCCTGCTTGGCAACGGCCTTTCGGTGGAATTTGTCGACACTATGGAGCGCAATGTGAACGCAGAACTGGACGAGGCAGTGACTCCAGTTTATGTCTTGATACAAAATGTCTACGCCCGCAAGAAACAGTGACATTTCTTACTTCAAATGTGACCCCACAGGTCGCCATTCTCTTGCGCTTGCATTTTTTTCCCGCTCGGCTTGCTTAGCATTGCACTCATTGTACTGTACTTGGAGCATTTGTATGGTTTTACTCTACGCACGCATGTGATCTATACAATGCAATAGTTAATACCACCGGACTTCAGTGGAACGCACTTGGTCATTTAGGTTACGTGGGATCAAGCCATTGGGTCATGTGGGTTCACCGAAACTTTCGAAACCGAGCCGACGTTGCAATAGCACTCATAGAAATTGGGATCCTTCCGAGGAACTTGAAGGATGCATGGAATGGAATGTGGCGCGAGGATGATAAGCGGTGGTAATAAGATCGATTATCTAGTACAATTCAGACCGCGGGACTTTTCTGGCCGCAACAACCTTATTCCACCCGCGATGAGAACAAAGAAATTCCTCTTAAAGAAAGACGGACCACAGGTGCGAAGGTAGAGCGGCGAGAAGAAGTAGAAACTTGGTTGGGTAGCTCAGCGTGGAGGATGACAACACAGATAGGAGTGCCGCATACGGTGGATTCCGCTCACAAATTGTTCGCTACGCTACAGAACCCGTGGATGCTGGCTCACCTGGTACGCACGGATATGTGCATACGTCTTCTCAGAATAATCCTCGAATGCCCATAAAAAAGCACCGACCAATGCCCGGCGGGGTTTTGGCTCGGCCTTGTGACAGCAGGTATAACCAACCGACCGACTCCTAAACCGGTTACCGCACCGTCGTAAGACCAAAAAAAAACGTTTTTCAAACACTAATGAAACTCTAAAAACGCCTAGAGATAAACAAGTATTAGAGATGGTGTCAACCTACTGTACCGCTGGGGACCATAGCCGAGCTAGTCGCGATCCGGCGACTTGATTTCGTAGACACAAGCCTTGCGGTGTCATTTCTGCGCAGCACCGGGAAAAGGTGGACCATAGCTTTGGTAACACGTACCCGTCAGAGCAGCGTCAAGTCTCCCATTGACCAGCAACACGAGACTACAATCAGACCTTTTATGGCCCGAAGGAAGTTGTGTGGTCGCCGGTAGACGAGGCAAGCGGTAATGTTGTCAGCGACATCCTCATGAGGATGTTCAGACGGATCAGTGAAACAATCTTTTGCAACCGGTTACTTTGAAAGTTTCTCTGCCCCGACCTGATTCAACGCTTCAGATATTGATCGATGAAGGACACTTACGCGCTATCATCCACTGACATTAGTGACCAACACTGCAGCCACTAGTGCTTCTACTACTAGTACATCGACCAAACAGGTACCAACAAAAGAAACACGTTCGCTGAGCACAACGTCGGGCCCGAGTCGCTCACCATCGTCCGCCATGGCTTTCGCGTCCAAAAAGGAGGAGGAGAGCGGTCTCAGCTCCTACTATAACAATAAGACAACCATCATCCAGGAGGCCCGCGTCTTCAATGATTCGCCCATCAGCCCACGCAAGTGTAGAGCTCTCCTCACGAGGATCGTTTACCTCCTTTATATTGGTGAGAACTTCAGCTCGCAGGAAGCTACTACGCTGTTCTTCGGAACCACCAAGCTGTTCCAGCACAAGGATGTAAGTCGAACAGCGCACCTATTTGGGAAAGTTGACCATGTTTCACACAGAGCGCGCTGAGGCAAATGGTGTATCTCGCGATCAAAGAGCTGTCTACCGTGGCGGAGGATGTGATCATGGTTACGAGCAGTATCATGAAGGACATGCAGCCAAACTCCGAAGTCATTTACAGGCCAAACTCCATCCGTGCATTATGCCGAATCATCGATGTGAGGGCTCAGCGAGCTAATTACATGAATGTGGACTCACCTTTTATAGCCTTCCATGGCGCAGGGTGTCGAGCGTTTCTTCAAGGCTGCTATCGTCGATCGGACACCCTCTATATCATCTGCTGCATTGGTTTCCTCTTATCATCTGTTCCCTAGCGCGAAAGACGTGGTCAAACGATGGGTGAATGAAGCTCAGGAAGCGGTCAACGCCAAGTCGTCTCCGTCTCTGTTTGGTTCTTCCCCGGGGGGTTACCTGAGTTTCGGGTCCTCGACTTCTTCGAATAGCGGGTATCAGCCAATACCGTCAACGAGTTACATCACGCAATACCACGCTCTTGGTCTGCTCTACCTTATTCGTCAGCAAGATAGGATGGCTGTTACCAAAATGATCCAGCAGCTTGGTGGCGGCAAATCTGGCGCTGGAACGACGTTGAAAAACCCGATGGCTCTGTGTATGCTTATTCGGTATGCTGCCAAGGTAATGGAGGAGGACCCGAAGTACGCAGCCTGTCCTGGAGAGATGGGAGTCCTGACCTCATCGCTATCTAAGCATACAAAAACAGATTCTTGACCTGCTCGATGGTTGGTTACGACATAAGAGCGATATGGTAAACTTTGAGGCTGCCCGTGCCATCTGTGAAATGAAGCACGTAACTGCTACACAACTCACCAAACCTATTGCAGGTTCGTTTTCTCCTCTCCGATGCAGCGACTCGTTTATCAATGTGTCTTGTAGTCCTACAACTGTTCCTTTCATCTCCTAAACCTGTCTTGAAGTTCGCTGCGACCCGTACCCTAGCCGCGCTTGCCCTAATACACCCAGCAAGCGTAGCCGCTTGTAATGTGGACCTTGAAAATCTCATCGCTGACCCCAACAGGAGTGTTGCTACGTATGCGATCACTACCCTTCTCAAGGTACGGTTGCGCTCACCCCCGGTCTCCTAGTGCTTATGCTTCTCCAGACTGGCAACGAAGCGTCGGTAGATCGACTTATGAAGCAAATCACAGGCTTCATGTCGGAGATAAGTGACGAGTTCAAAGTCATCGTCGTTGATGCCATCCGTTCCCTCTGTCTCAAATTCCCCTCGAAGCACGTTTCGATGCTTGCCTTTCTCTCTGGTGTCTTGCGCGATGAGGGTGGTTACGAATTCAAACGGGCCGTGGTGGAAGCCATGTTTGACATGATCAAGTACATCGCAGACTGCAAGGAACAGGCGCTTTCACACTTGTGCGAGTTTATCGAAGACTGCGAATTTACGAAACTTTCCGTCCGTATCCTTCACCTCCTCGGCGTCGAGGGACCGAAGGCTCCTCAACCCACAAAGTACATCCGGTATATTTACAACCGTGTAGTACTGGAGAACGCGACTGTCCGTGCAGCTGCTGTGTCGAGCCTTGCGAAATTCGGTGTCAACGCCATTGATGCTGGCCTGCGCCGCAGTGTTGGGGTATTGCTCAGGAGGTTGGTCGTTGCAATTTTAATCGAGTGCGGCTGATGACTTTGGTAAGGTGTTTGGATGATGTAGACGACGAGGTTCGCGACCGCGCGGCCATGTATGTGAGAGTCTTCAAGGAGAAGCCACTCGCAGACGTATACGTAAAAGAAGGTACGCCCTTGCTGTATATACCAGAATGCAATTGGCGACAGTCAGCTTTAACAGAATCCGTGTTTTCTCTTTCTGCACTGGAGTCGAAACTTGTTGCATACATCAATGATCCCGTCGCCGCTGCTCAACCGTTTGATTCATCTTCAATACCGAAAATTAGCCGCGCTCAGTTGGCAGCGGAAGCGAGCCGTAAGGACATGCTATCTTGTGCGCCATGTTTTAATCTTGTGAATATTTCAAGGTCCGAGCACGTTGGACACCATTGCTGTGCCTACCAGAACTAATGCGACACCTCCACCTCCGACTGCCGCGGAGAAGCAGTCTAGTTATGTGCAACAGCTAGCCGAAGTTGCTGAATTCGCAGACATGGGTCCTGTTCTCAACAGCAGTTCGAAGCCGGCGCAGCTGACTGAGACGGAGACCGAATACCAAGTGACGTGTGTGAAACATATATTCAAGGAGCATATCGTGTTTCAGGTACGCAGTAGAAATGGACGATAACTGTCACGATGCTGATTCCGGAGCAGTTCAATGTATCAAATACCCTTCCGGACACCGTGTTGGAACAGGTGTCTGTTATCATGCAGCCTCAGACAGAGTCGGGGCTGACGGAAGACTTTATTCTCACTGTTCCGACACTGACATCAGCGACGTCGCCAAGCATTGTCTATGTTTCCTTTACACGCGACTCGCCGGAGGAATACGTGACGGCGTCGTTCCAATGCGTACTCAAGTTTATCAGTAAAGAGCTTGATCCCTCGACAGGGGTGCCTGAAGAAGAGGGGTATGAGGACGAGTATCAGCTGGAAGAGGTGGAGCTCAGTGCCGGAGGGGACTACATAATACCCAGTTATTCCTCGTTCTCGTCGGAGTGGGACCGACTGCGTTCAGGTGCGGCTGCCACCGAAACGTTCTCTCTCACAGCCATGGAGAGCATCAAAGGTGCGCTGTGTCGTGTTCCTTGATGCGTAGTCAACGGCCACTGACGATCCCATGCTGACCCCCACTGGTTTGCACAGCCGCCTGCGATTCGATCATTGAGCTCCTCAACATGGAACCACTGGGGGGCACTGAGACGCCGAGTTCGGCGTCGGTCCACACACTGCAGCTCTCTGGGTTGGTCACGGGCGGGGGTGGAAAGGTGCTTGCGCGATGCCGGATGACGTTCTCCCAGGGCCAGGGAGTCACGCTCGAGCTCGGTGTGCGTGCGGAGCAGGAGGGCGCGTGCGCGCTGGTCGTGTCTGCGATTAGCGGCTGAGTCGTGTAGCTGGGGCTGTTGGGTAGATATGACGACGTGGAAAACTTTGGCGGAGCCGTGTCCTTGATAAAAGGCTGATCCGTCCACTAGCGTGGCGGTGCCCAATCTCCCGCCGGCCGCGAGCCATCTGGAGCCCTCAAATAGAGGACGGGCGCGGCCAGCTGAGCATCCATGCCTGCCCCGCCGCTGCCCACCCCGAGAGTGATCCACGTCAACACCAGAGGTGCTGTCATCCTGGCAGAGGAGTCCCCCGAGGTGCGTGCCACCGGACCTGGTCCCAAATTCTGCTGACAGGTGCTCCCAAAGACCCGGGACAGCAGAGGCATCTACCTTCCGAACTACATCGAGCCCGTCTCCCACATTGCCGTCGACGTACGCTCGCGCTCTCTCGGTCGTGGACCTCGTTGATGTCGTCTCTCAGATCGGTGGCTCCCTCGCCAAGGTGGTCTATTTCACCCGTTCGCCCGAGGCGCCCCCGTCGCCGTCCATCGTCGCGACCCAAGGCAGTTCGTCTGAACCAAGCAGCCTCTCGCTCTCGGGAACCGGCTCGCCGTCCTCGAGCTCGCGTTCGCCACACATCCCCCCCAGTTCGTCCCACACGCGCAACGGCACCCTCACCCCTCTCGTGCTCGAATCCCATGGCAATGGCCACCACAACGCGCTGGACACCGACCTGCTGCGCTCCACGATCCTCCAGCGCACGACGCGGGTCCACCACATTCCCGGCGGCTCGATCAACTTTGAGCGGTTCGAAACCTCCAACATATCCGGCCTCATCACGTTCATGTCCGAGCTCATCGGTCGCTCCGCTGCCGCGAACGGCGTCTCCATCGAGGAGATGCGCCAGGGTGTCAAAATTGTGGCGACCGGGGGCGGCGCGCACAAGTTTGGGGAGCTGTTCGAGAGAGAGCTGTCCGTCGAAGTTATCCGCGAGGACGAGATGGAGTGCCTGATCGAAGGGATGAAGTTCATGGCCATGATCCCGGAGGAGGTATACTATTTTTCGGACGAACTCATCTCGGAGTTCTCCCACCCGGGCGCCACCCGAAGCACTGCCGGGAAGGCGGGTGGGAGCGTGGTGACGTCCACGACGGCTGCCGATCAGCCCGTGCTGGAGCGACCGTCGCCCAATCCGCCTCGATATGCGATCATGTTTGAGAGCGGCGAGCCCTCGGCGGAGCTCCCGTGTCTGCTGGTCAACATCGGTTCGGGGGTGTCCATCATCAAGGTCGACGCTGACGGCACGTTCGAGCGTGTCAGCGGCACGAGCCTGGGTGGCGGTACCTTGTGGGGCTTGCTGAGCCTGCTTACGCCCGCGCGGACGTTTGATGGTGAGTATGGGAATGACCGAGCTTGTCGTCGGCCGACGATTGTTTTTTTCTCTCCTTGGCAGAGATGCTGGCCCTGTCGGAAGAGGGGGACAACTCGGCGGTGGACATGCTCGTCGGCGACATTTATGGGACGGATTACAGCAAGCTTGGGCTCAAGTCGACGACGATCGCGAGCTCGTTTGGTAAAGTGTTCAAGCACACAGGGGAGGGAAAAGCGAGCGGCGAACGCGGGACGTTCAGGGCAGAAGACATTAGCAAAAGTCTGCTCTATGCGGTGTCAAACAACATTGGACAGATTGCGTGCGTGGGCGGCTGTTTCGCGGGCCTTGGTCGAGATTGACTGGTGTTGGTCCCTGCAGGTATATGAATGCTGAAAAGTATGGCTTGGACAGGATCTACTTTGGGGGCTGCTTCATTCGAGGTGGGACGCGAAGACGGTGTACGTATGAGTGCTCATGATGCCGCAGGACACGCGACGACCATCACGACGCTCTCGTATGCGATACGGTTCTGGAGCAAGGGCCAAAAACGTGCGCTCTTTTTGAGACACGAGGGCTTTTTGTACGTGACTGGCTAGCGTGTGCGGCCGTCTCTGACGCTGGCACGGATGCAGGGGTGCGATCGGCGCATGGATCAAGAACATTGACACGGAAGACCAAGGGGCACCGAACGGCATGAGCTCGTCGTCTGGGTGAGTTACGGCCACGTTGGGTGCATGCGGAGTTCTCACATGGTGGCATCTGGCCAGGCCCGGCTAGAGGTCTCCCAATGGAGATGGATTTCTCATCACCACTATAAATACCCTATATGCTCTCCCACCGCCGTGGACGGGTGGAGGGCCACATTTATGTATGCGGTAGCCTGGAGAAGAGAGCACCCGGCGACGCTGTAATCGTGCCTTACGTCATGTGGGCTGTTGGGACTATATACTGTACAATGTTCTGATGCGGTGTGCAATTAGCCTGGGGTGTTTCAGGAAAGCACCGTTGCCGTTGCAGCCACAGCATTCGACTGGAGGGCTGTTCATCCTGTCAATGAGCGCACGGCGGGCGAGGGCTGGAAGGGCGAATGGAACACGGACATGAGGGCGTACGCTGGCATGCGTGCTGAGCCAGATATCGAGAGCCTGGCTGGCACCCAGTCCTGGCGTGCCAGCGGGAAGACCGAGTGAAATTAAATTGGCATCAGATAGGCACGATGATGTAATCACTATAATACCACGTGCCACTACCTCGAGCTCGTGAAAAAAAAAAGAGAGAGAGGAAAACGCGGGAGAGATGGGAGCAATGAGGGCGTGCAGACGAGCCTGTGGGCCCATCGCGGGCCTGCGCGAGGTCTGGAGGGCTCGGGAGGGGGCGGTGGGTGGCCGTGTGAACATGGAGGTGTTAGCACCAAGATGTTTAAAAAAGGTGCCGATATGGAATATTGCCAGAGCCCGATATACAGAGCCTTTGTCATGTCGCAAGCTTGACTTTCCTCTTCTCCTCTCGACCCCATGGACCGCCCCCGAAACGCATCTCCCCCTCTCGCTACACACAGGGCGCTCCACCACAGGCCGGCTCCGTCCGCTGCCCTGCACAGCGTCGCATACGATGGGGACGAGGACAGGCCGTCTCCCATGGACGAAAAGCCATCTGGGCCAGGGATGGACGGGCACCACGACGGCGACGATGGCGAGAGGCTGTCGCACAAGAAGCCCCGCCATCGCCACAGCCCGTCGCAGCTGGCCGCGCTCAACGCGCTGTTCGACAGAGGCGAGCATCCCACCCTGGACGAGCGCACGGAGCTCGCTGAGCGTCTTGGAATGTGAGTTGCCGCTTTTGGATATATCTGTCTTATCAATTTATTTCCCTTGTCTGATGCCGACATGCGTCGTTGCCATCGCTGCAGGCAGACCAAGACCGTCAGCGCCTGGTTTCAAAACAAGCGTGCGTCCACGAAGAAACGAAACAAGCCCGCGCCCGCAAACCTCCCCTCGATCGCAAACCTCCTCAACGCCCCCCATCCCCCGCAGCATCCGCCACAGCCCCCCCGCGCCCCGTCGCCGCGCAAGTCGAGGCAAAAGGACCTCCATCTCAACGACCACATTCTCGCAGACCCCCTCCCCAGCGCGCCCCGCACACAGGACGTCTCCAAGGAGACCGCCCTCGAGAGCTCGTTCTTTGCTGGCCCCTCCGAGTTCTATGCACAGGAACGCTTCCTCTTGTCCCACCCTCGTGGGCGTGATTCCGAGGAGGGGGCTGTCCCCCAATTACGTAACTCTGCTCCCGACCGTGGGCTGCCTGATACAGACAGCCGTTTCGTGTCCGAAAACGATGTCCTCCCGCCCCGAAGAGCTCGCAACGACGTGGCAAGAACACGCACCTCGCCAGAGCAGGCAGAGGAGCTGCGCCGTGCTTACGCCCGCAACGACCACCCTTCTCGCGAGCAGCGACAGCAACTTGCCGACAAGATTGGCATGTGTGTCTTCCCCGCCCAAAACCTTGTTTCGCGTGGCTCACGTTCCTTTTAGGCACTTGAAAAGTGTCACCAACTGGTTTCAGAACCAACGCAGCCAAGCGAAGAAGCAGAGAGAGCTCTCTTCTATTGCCCCACCTGTCTCTGTTCGACCGGTTACAGGCAGTCGCGATCGCTTGTCGACATCACGCATGCCGCATCCGCCCCTTCCCCCTCGGTCCCATCATCCTTCTTTGACGATCCCGGATCCCGACCCTCGTCCTGCGCTACCAAAGCTGCCGTCCGCAAGCATCGACGACTATCGTGAGCCGTCCTCCTCTCAAAGTAGGACATCCCTGCCACCTTCCTTGAGCTCGCGGATGTCTTCTCCGCGAACACGCATGAGCGTCGCACCCTATGCTAGGGACTCGAAAGACCTTCACATCGATGAAGGCAGACACTGCGATAACAGTAGCGAGAGCACCAAGACGGAGGATCCGCTCGCGCGTCCTCGTCGGTCTCGTCCGGAGCCCCATCAGTTGAATGCCCTCAGGAAGTTGCTCCATCGGACACTCACGCCTTCGATGGAAGAACGAAACGCGCTCGCGTTGGAAGTCGGCATGTAAGTGAAATGATTCACTGAGCACGAGTCTCGAACGAGCTGCTCACCGCACCCAAGGGATGTTGGCAAGGTGACAAATTGGTTCCGCAATATTCGCCAGAACGCCCGCAAGCGAGGAAAGCGCTCAAGGGCTTCTGCTACGAGCGCCAATCTCCATGAATACGAAGTCTCTTCCGGCTCTTCCGTGTATGACGACGACGATGCCATGGATCTCATCCACGAGGATCTCGTGGATCAAGAGATGGATGACCGGAGCGACGAGGACTATCAGGAGGCTGTGACCCCTTTTACAGACGTGTCGTCGTCCCCACCCCCAAACAAACAGTCAAAGCCACATCTTCCTGCAGATGACGGAGTGGAGCCCATGGACGTTGACCTCGTCAAGCCATCTGGTTTCCAGGAATTCAGAAAGGTTGTCGGGATGACCCCCATAGATGGCTCGAGCGATTACGACCTGGGGACGAGCGCTGTGACATGCTCTGGCGTAAAAGTTGAGGATGCGCTTCTGCTGCTGAGCTTCCATCATCATGCTGTCCACTAGGCGCTGTAGGTGTGTCATCCGGTGTCTACGGATGTACTAGATGGCTCAACTGACACCTAGCATCAGCCCCCTGATGCGCTCGCTTCGATTCTCCCATTATGTAACAAACCACTCGCTTGTGGTCCCGGTGTTCCATTCCAGCCAGCCAGCACGTCGACTCTTTTTGTGTACTTTTTCCCTTGCGCATATCCATTATTATTGATTAATTGTTCACTCTATTTATTCTCTATTGAGCCAACTTTCGAAAGTGATTACATCATCCAACCCAGTGCTGCCTGCATATAGTGTCTCATATAGTGTCTCACTCAAATGATCTCACTTTAGCATCTTTAGATCACAAGTAACACATCGAGTACAAAAACATGTGACACTCGCTGTTTTCTCCCCAGCTGTGTAGGTAAAAGACATCTTGAAATGAACAGTCTCTTGAGCTGCAAGCCCGACACCGTTGATGTGTTTGCTTACCCAGCAGCGGTGCTACTATATCGAGTTGCGTCTCGCGCTCCGACCCTTTCTTGCAGCCTTGCTCTTGTCTGCGTTTGGACCATCGATGGCCAGGCTGGGCAGCTTCCCTTCCTCTTCCCAGCGGTCCAACGTCTCGATCGCCGCCCGATAGCCCTTCTTCTCGATCTCGTCGTACTTGCTGAACTGAAGGGTGCCATACTGCATGTGTGTGCGTGCGTGTGTTCACGTTTCCTTACACGGCGAACGCGGGCGTGAGCTCACCTCCTGGACCGGCATCTGCATGTACAAACATCCACGGGCGACCTTGGCCTCTTCGAGCGTGCGAACACTCGACACGCTAAAAGGTGGGGGTGACGACATCGTCAGCCGACACGTCTTGTTGGCTCGCAAAAGAAAAAGAAAAGAAAAGAAACCAACTAGGCCAATCGACTCTGTATCTCGGGTATCGCCGGTATGTTGCGCATGGTCGAGAACGGATTCCATCTGTTCAAGAGGAGCCACCATCCGGACAAGGAATCACTAAAGTTTCGCGGCGAGTTGTCGTCCGTCTTGGGGGGGAAAAAAAAAGACTGAGCGAACGCGTCAATCTCGACGACGGGAGTGAACCTACCGAGCCAACGTCCGCTGCGATCACAACGCTCGCTCCCATCGAAAACATGGTCGATACCTGGAGGAAAGCGAAAGTTGGTGCGAGAGGCCAGGGAAACGATCCCCTGCAACTCACAGGCAGATTGTCGACTAACAACAGCAAACTAGGTCAGTTCAGCACAAGGAAAAAGTTGGGCAACATACGATAGCCGCCATCAACAAGCATGCTACCATTGTCGCACAACGGGGGAAGCAAACCAGCCAACGTCATCGAGGCACCTAATGAACCAATCGAACAAAGAATCGCACATGTGGAGTGCCACAACGTACGGATAAATCGCCATGCATAACCAGTCTCGTGTATCTCCATCCGCGACGTGATGATGTTAGTGGTATTGCAATAATATGGAAGCCACATGTCTTCAATGTGTAGGTCGTAGAAGGCCTGGTACTGTTTAGCACGGCCTTGTGGAATAGTGTAGTTCATTACCTTGTAAATAGCACGATTAAACTCGTGTCCCTGTTCAAACAATCACTGATCGCGAGGGTTTTTTTCTTCAATATGAAAAACATACCGTCGTATATGCCACTAGTGGATACGTGACATCGGATAGCACTCTCCAAACATTACTCATTCGACTGCTGAACTGCTTTGCCCGACGTGCACTCATGATTATGTCACAGTCGCGTGCATAGAGTCCCGCGATGAAAGACCCTATACTTGTCCCTGCGATGTAGTCGATGGGAACACCCCGTTCCTCTAAAGCCCGGATGACACCCTGAGGTATGAGGAAGTCCAAATTAGCATCCCCATGGAGATAGTAAGAATGATGACCCACGATATGCGACAGCCCACGCGCGCCACCACCCCCAAGTACAACTCCGACCGACATTCCGCAGAGTCTCCTGGCTAGCCGCGAGAAATCATTGACCATGGGCTGCCGTTGAGGGCGTGCATTTGCTCGCACTCTTCTGTATCTTTGGATGCCGCTCTGCACTTTATCTTTGAAGTTTTTGAAAGCAACGACCGCTTGAGGATCTTGGGGAGGCGACACTCTCGCCAAAGGCAAGACAAGACCCTGACCATTTGAGTTATTGACAGCGTGTCATCCGGTAGCGTAGTACACACCGGCAATTCAACATGGGTATGTTGATGAACCCATGGTCGATTCTATGTGGAACGTTACGTGAGGGAATTTGGAGCCAGACTTCATATGTACTGACCTTGAGCCACTCTCTTGTGGATCCCGGGGGAACCGATCGTTCCGGATGGAGTAGCACAAGTTCCTTCCGAGCAGTAGTCTTTGTGGAGAGTAAGAGGCGTTCATACTCCCCAACACTCGGATCATCCCCTATACCAACAACCATAACAAAATCCGCCTAACGGGGTTAGTAACATTCTGGATCGATAGACTATTCCCACCTGCCGAATACAGGTTTGTGTCCAGGGACTATTGACCGGTGAATCGGCAACGTAGAGTACCGTACGATACCTTTGCTCTTGGTCCGCCAGCCACGCCGCGGCTTTGAGCTTTCCCATTCTGGAGAAGGTATGCCGTCCAAGGTGTCCCGAAACGGAAGCTTGATTGAGATACGATGTCCTAGCACCCATTTCTTCCAGCGCTGCCTTGAGCTTCCGTGCAAATGTGTCAATGGGAACATGTCGGGACACAGGTAAAATGGCTACAGTCTTCAAATTTGTGTTGTTCCGGCCCAGTTCGGTTGCTGTGTTTGGACGATGAACACTCGAGGATGCATCCACTTCATCGCGTACCCGGGATGCAATGGTACGAAGAAGCCTGAGGAGTCGATAAGCGCGTTAGTAGTTGTCTTGGGCCCCAACGTACTGTGCGGTAGTGCGAGGATTACTAGCGAGAAGAAAGGTCAATATGATGAGACGTATCTGTACCAAACAAGTGACTCACCGCGAGGAGATCGCATTGAAAAGTGTTTGGGGCATGCGAATTAGCTCCGAGTCGCGTATAGCATGCATCGTTGTTCGGCGCTGTGAGTTAGTGATCACGTCGAGCTCTCCAACTGTGTCCCCTTGACCATATTCGCCGGTAATTGTCACCTTTCCGCTGTCTCCCTCGGTTATGGAACGTAACCGCCCATTGATGACAATATAGAAGCTATCACTGACGTCCTGTGGCCTCCAAAGAACTTGACTGGCACTGACTTGCATCCAGTCCAATGAGGCATCAATCTGCAGCACTAAAACAAAGTGAGGCGACGTTCTATGCGATCAATCACGAATATGCGCACCAAGTGGAGACAGCAATGAAATCAACCTCTTTGCGAGTGTCAGCTGCACAATAGGTCGCTTCTCCAACAACCGTTCTAACGCTTTGGCAGGCAGAAAACCAACATATGTGTCTGTCTTGGCCTGGATGTCGACATACGAAGGTGTACTGCACAGCGAAGCTGATACAGCGTCAGCTGGGAGCGCGAAAACGAAGTATTACATACCGAGATACCCCGCGATTCCCCCCGGTTTTACGGTGAAAAGGAGTTTGTGAGCCTCTCGCTTGCTAGTATCTGTCCTCGTGTGATCGTATGTGGATATGGAATCTGTATCGGAACCTGACGTCTTGAATTGTGACGCCAGGGGAGTAGGACATTGCGACTCTGCCGGAAGGAGTATATCTAGGAATCCCTCAATGACGTAGTAGAGACCTGCCCGCTTATCAGCACCTCGGCGCATATCTGGAAGAGAGAAATCCGACCTGTGTTACGTTCACCCGCTTTCACGAGGGTGGAGCCGGCCGAGAAGAACAGAATTTCCACCTCATTATCTAGGCCGCTCATATACCCGGCAGCATTTGAAGAACTCCCAGTTACACTAGATGTGCCGTCATCACCAGAATCTAGAAGAGAGAGAGATACAAAAGGAGAGGGGAACGTTCCCGGCGGTGACTTCAATGCATCAAAGGGTGGAGAAGCTGGCGAAGCTTCGATAGACTCTCCCCCACTCATAGGAGGCTGCAATAATCCAATGGATTTTGCAATGCAGGACATGACTTCTGAGCGGAGGTCAAATTCATCCCCTAGGAGACGGGCCGTGAATGACACATTCTTAAAGGTGGTGATACGGGGCGTATTCAAGATGGTGAATGTACGAGAGTGGGATCTGTAGCCGTCACCGCCTTGGCCAGTCGAGGTCAGGAGGTCGCCCGCCTGGACTTGCTGACGTGCTCGAAGTGGGAAAGTACGCATAGATATAAGCCCCACGGGACTTTCAGCGAGCCTTTCCTTTGAACCGACCGCACTGGCACTACCGTGAACTTTTCCGGATGCGAGTATGTGAGGCGAGGGCTCGTGGCTAAAGTAGTCGCTCTCGGAATCGGATTCTTGCACTGAAACATCATCAAAACGCTGGCGTAAAGAATGGAGTCCACCGCCTTCGTAGAACGAATTCGGCAGTGGATGGCATGCGATTTCATTGATGGCCTTTTCAGTGCGGAGGACTTCCGTGGTCAGTCCCAAGTATTTATGAGCGGCATTGAAGGTTACTCGCGAGAATCTCGTCATGATCACTTTCACAACAATGTTATCTCGAAATCGGATCTCTGACTGATGATCCATACCTTGAACAATGTGACCTGTCGCTTTGGGGAACTTCTTGGTCACTCTTCGGAATGCCTCGGCTGGGATAACTGCAAGTGTACTGTCTTCTGTCGCTCGTCCCACAATTCCGTGGCGAAGTGATTGATGGATAGAATCTGATCGCAAGGGTGAAGGGGCATTGGAAGGACTGTGAGATCGCCCAGCATTCGTTGCGCCCAAAATCGATCCCGCTGGGTGAGCAGTCGATCCCGAAGACGAGACTGACGTCGTCCGGTTGCGAGAAAGAGGTGTGGGGGAGGATTGCTCGGATTCAAGGTCAAAATGCGAGACGTCGGTGTTTATTCGTTCGACGTGTCCTCGCGAAGATGTGGGATGCACGGAAGAGTTCCCGGAGGGTATATGTCGTACGTCCTCCTGCCAACTCAACTTGATCTCATCCGTGAACAAACTAAGGATGCTGAAAAGGCTAGACAGGGTACCCCCACTTCGGACTTCGTTGATTAGCTGATATCCGTTCATGTCTTCATCGTCCCAGGAGCCACTTTGTAGCGTCGTCTGGGCAGTTCGTGCGAATACTTGGACAGTTCCATCGACGACACAGTAGAAGTTCCGATCTTGATCGAGTGATATGCTATCTCCCGCAATGAGCCGCCTAGTCTGCAAGTGCCTCGCCAACTCATGAAAGACCTGCCAGGAGTTTAGATGAACGGACGAGGATTAACCAAACGAGATGATACTGACCGGTTTCTCAAGGAAACCGAAGACGCGCACGGCTTGCAGGAAGTCGTCCAAATAATTATGGAACGCTGGCGGTGGTTCTGCGTTATTGACATCCGGATGAAGAGCATTGGCGTCTGGTTTAACGAGTGGTGGTTCTTTGAGCTGAGAGTAGGTATTGAGATATCGCAAGCGGATCCAGTAATTCAAAGCGACTGCTGACGCAGCAAAGAGGAATGCAAAGGACCAAAAGTTCAGCTAGACGCGGGGAAGATCAGAACTTTGTCCGACGCGCGACTGGGAAAAGGCTGACCGTGAGCGTCATGGAATACGAGAGTACGAAGTATATCAAGCGGGGAACCGAGATGGTCGCAAAGGTGACGAGCGACTTGACCCACGAAAGCACCCATACTGTGTGGGACGTGTTCAATTCTTTTGCACGGGATGCATCATGCTCAAATACGTACGAGTTACCCAGAAACATGCCGACAACAGAGAGAGAAGAGGGTGTCTGCCATCGTACTCTGGAGGGGGAGGAGGGGTCTCCAGCATGGTCACGGTCGTGGTTCAACCCCGAGACCGCTGGCAAGCCCGGGCGTCGAGGTTGCTTTACATGTTCGCCTCTGCCGACCCGCCTTGTGATTCGTGGCTGTGTTGCAACGCTCTCCCGCAATGGCAGCGACCTCGACGCCATCTTCTGCAGATCTCCAGACCTCGTCTGGCGTCGAGCGCGACAGCGAGCAAGCATTGGACGTCCAGGCGCTGAAAGATGTAGCAAAGAAAGCGCTAGTGAATGCGCTCAATTCGGCAAGTTTCCTTGCCTCTCGTGACCCCCCCGTACTCACAGATCCCCTAGGTGAATGGTGCAAAGACGCTCGTGCTTGACGCGACTCTTTCCGGGCCCCTTGGACTCGTTACAGAAGTTGCGCTCTTGAAGGTGCTTTCCGTCCGGACTGCACGTTATATTGGCGTTGATCACTCGATAGAATCATGGTGTCGACAAAATGTTCTGGCTCGAACCTGGCCCCCTGACCTCGACCACTACGAATGTGATTTATCTGTGCAGACCTCTTATCAAGCATGTGAAAGTGATTGCAGGTTAGTGGTATCGCACCTGTGTGCCGTCTCTGCCAACAGAATATTAGACCAGATCAAGAGGTCTTCCAAGGAATCTCACAAGTACAGATACACGTTATTCCTCGTTCCCCGGGTCTCAACCCTTGTTTCTCGGATACTGGAGGAGGAGGGTGTACTCGGAGACGTGACCATCTCGTCATACAACCTGCAATTTATACCTGTCGAGGAAGATGTTATTTCGCTCGAATATGATAGTGCATTCAAAGAACTATGGGTGGTCAGTATGTCTGAGCTGATGTGCGGGGTCTCGTTTTCATCGTTCCTCACAGGATGGCGATGAGACTATCATATACAACTCAGCATTGGCCTTGGATGCCCTACAGCATGCGTTCAATCGTTTTCCCCGCATCATTGGCAAGGGTGATTATGCTTCGGTAATGACGTAGATAGTCAGATCTATATTCACCGATCTAACTTTCGGAACAGAAACTCGCTACGCTCTTGACCAAGCCTCTTCCTGAACAGCTATCTGCGGGTTCTCTCAATCCCTCTGCGCCGTTCGACTCTTTGATCATTTTGGATCGACATGTCGACATGATTACCCCATTACTGACTCAGCTCACATACCAGGGTCTCATTGACGAATTGATCGGCATCAAGAACTGTAAGCGTCATTATCCTTAGCCAAGTAGTCTTCTCATCTCTCTTTAGCTCAGGCTGAACTGCCTCTGAGCATTTCGAGCCCGCCTTCTGCGCCAGATGCGACCAATCCAAGTACTTCCCAACCGTCCACAACGATCACATCAGTCACGAACGAGAAGACGAAGAAACATCTCTTATCTGCAGCAACGGACCCTCTGTTCGCAGAACTGCGAGACTTGAATTTCTCTTCTGTCGGCAAGCGACTTAATCGTGTTGCACATCGAATCGACGAGGACTACAAGGTGAGCTGACTATTTTCAAGTTGCGAACACTATCTTATGCGCTGTAGGCACGTCTGCAGGCCAAAACGGTGGCACAACTTCGTGACTTTGTTGGCAAGCTTGGTGGGCTAAAGACAGAGCACGAGGCTTTGAGACTACGTGGATAATCTCACGCACCATCTCGCCATTGTTCCTGACGTCATATGCCAGATACTGGTCTATCGGAAATATTGGTCCCGCAAACACGTACGGAACTGTTCAACAAATCTCTTGAAATACAACAAAGTATGCGATTCAGAGTTGGTGCTATGTATACTGCTGACGCCCAATCTCCTTACTGCAAAGATCTCCTTGCTTCGTACGAAACCACGGCGCAGATAAATACCATCGAAGAGATGATTGCGCAGGGTGCAGATATGCAGACTGTCGCGAGGCTCCTTTGTCTGGCGAGCATAACCACAGGCGGTATCAAGACTCGCCTGCTGGAGAATGCGAAGAAAGAGTTTCTCCAGGCAAGGGCCGGTGCTTGATCTTCCTATCTCTTTTCTGATTTACTTTCTTTTCAAAGGCCTACGGGTATCATTTGCTACCTCTCCTGCTTTCTTTGTCTGCATCTCCTCTTTCGGTGCTATTGCCAAACCCACTTCCTGCGTCGACACCTGTGCCAAACAAGTTGCCGTTTACGGCTGTGCGCAGATCCTTGCGTCTCCTCATCGACGACAATCCAGAGGCACTAGAGGAGGTTGAGAATGACATCAGTTATGTATATTCTGGCTATGCACCGATCAGCATTCGGCTAGTGCAATGTGTCGCGCAAAAGAGCGGGGTGATCAGTAATCCTGCGGAGAAGGCCAGTGCAGATGAGCGAGACGGAAAAGCAAAAGGTTCGACTTCCAAGAAACTTTTTGCGCACCCTATTGTCGGTTGGAAAGGTTTCGAAGACGTACTGTCCACTATTCCAGGGAAAAGCTTTGACATTGTGCAGAACCTACCTAGTGGGACGGGATCGGTGGCTCCATCTATCTCGTCGCTACGTGAGTGTGCATATCTGGGCCTTTGACGGTCCGATAAGCTGAGCATGGATCATTTTCAGTTCAATCACATGAGCAACCCACCACGACGGTCGTATTTTTCCTTGGTGGGTGTACGTATACAGAGATTGCAGCTTTGAGATGGGTCGGTCGGCAAAACAAAGGTAGTGTGTGTTTTATCCGAGAAATGCACGTGCTCATCCACGCAGGCCGGAAGTTTCTGGTCGCGACCACTGGAATCGTGAGCGGTGCCAGTCTGATAAAGAGCATAGCGAACGAAGGGAGAAGAGGCCCCGGAACATGAAGCGGTGCCACGCGTGGGGCACGTTGAGGCGTGTCGTGTCGTACCTGTGGCCGGAGGTGTTGGGATCGCGGTGTAATATTTTGATTCATCTTGTGGCCCCTGGCACTGTCTAATCTGCAGGATTCCCGCGAATATACCACAGACTGCCCGATGCACTGGGGGCACGGGAACGAAACGTATCAAGGCGCTTGATTCTGCACCCGACGAGCATGCGGTCCGGCGTCTGTTGAGTGGACTTTGAGGTCCTAGATACGGTGGTGCGAACACGCCCCGAGCGGCGGCCCATGCTCCCTGCGGCGCGGCAGTAAGCTGGGCGGATCTTGGGATGTATCTGCAGAGAGCGCGGGCTGGCCGTGCTGCTGCGATCTCCACTCGTCAAGTTGGGCGGTAGGCAAGGTTTGATCGCGCTGGTGGGAGTTGCGAGCGTTACGTGAGTTCAATAAGGTGTGTCTGGGGTCCTCCTTGGTGGGTCCTCGAGAGCCTGTCAAACTTGAACTAAACTGCTCGTATAAGGACCGGTCAACGCGAGCCCAATATGAACCTTGCCACCCTTCCACCAGACGACCACTCTCGATTGTCTCCACCCTCCTCGCGCTCGTCAGCAAGGTGTGTCGACCCCGTCTTGTGTTCTCCTGCCCGTCGCTCAGCCGTGGACCCACTTTTTTTGCGCATCGTCGTGTTCCGGCACCGCCCCTGTTGCTGGTCTGTGCGCTCCAGGGTTCAACATTTTTTCCGCGCCTGCGCAACCCGGTAGTCGCTCTGCACCCGAACGCAGCCATGCCTCCACGCACAGCAGAAGGAAAGGCGGCGACGGAGAAGCCGCCAAAGAAGACGAGTCAGTGTTTTTGCGCTCGTCACCGTTCTGTTGGTCGTAACGCAACCGGTTTGCAGAGTCGTCGGCCGGGGGCGGTGGACGGAAGAAGCTCAGTGCTTTCAACAAGTTTATGCAGTCCGAGATGGCGCGACTGAAAGAGTCTGACCCCGACATGTCTCATCAAGAGCGGTGAGCGGGATTGGCTTGGGCCGTGTGTACGCTGACGGACGGTCGTCTCGGGGCAGCTTCAAGCTCGCGACGTCCAATTGGAAGAAGGCAAAGGAGAACCCGAGAGCGGGCGCCGCCTGACTGCGTTGCCTGCGTGGCACCCGAACCTTGCCTTCACTGCCACCGTTGTCGAGCCTGCGCGCTTGCACCCTGGGCCGAGTTTGGCAGTCTGTGCATGCTACTTGATGGTCAGATATTCTTATTGGTAAAGCGTTTGACTTTGCTATATTGAACGGTTGATGTTCGGCTCGTGTTTTTGGACTGTTTTGTGGTGCATGTACAGCGGGTCGTCGTGTCGTTAGCGTACATGTTCGGGTCCCGGTCGAATGAAGCTGGTGTGCGCCGAGTGGACATGACACCCGCGCGGGCGAGTGGCCCCTGAGTAGACCCGAGCCGACTCTTTCCAGCGTGCTCAAGCGACCCGCTGGCGATAGACCCGCTGTCTTATCGCCCTCCTCTTTCTGTCCTGCGCTCCCCATGAAGCACCCCCTCGAGCCCGTCCACGACGGGCCATTAAAGCCCCCCGTGCCAGCCCCGTCCGCAGCCCATCCCCCCATGCCACCGGACCATCCAGAGGGCTCTCCGTTCTGGATCGAACCCCCGCCAGTCCATGACGATGATCTCTCTCTATCTAATCTATCCGGCCCTTCTGCTCCGTCCGATGCCGTCTGTCCAGACGGCGCCCATGCCTCGTTGGCCGCCAAAGGCAAAGCAAGGGAGCCCCCACCCACGTTGCCGCCTCTCTCGTTCTCGCCTACAGGCATAGCGTGCAATCTCGACGACTGGTCCTCCACTCCAGGCCCATCCTCGTATCGCTCCACCCCCACCTCCATCCACACTGCCTCGTCCGGCCACTCGCCCCCCAGCCCGACAGCAAGCTCCCGCGCACACGCAGACGACCCTCCCGCGTTCGTCAGGACCCCTTCTCGCGCCCGGTCCCTGTCCAGCCTCTCCATCCATTCCACCACGCCTTCCATGTCTAAAATTAGGATCAAACTCGCCGCCTCCTCCAAGGTACCCGTCAACCTCGCCCGCAGGCTGCTGTCCAGAAACAAGGCAGACATCGTATCTCCCTCAGTAACAGGACCAGCAAACGACCTTGCCGACACCGTGGGAAATGACCCGCTGTCAATTGAATCAGGAAACTGTCTCTTCCCATGGCAGGCCAAGGACATCACGCGAGCATCCTCGCCCCGGGCCGGTGCGGAACCACATGACCCGCTCGTAGTTGTCCCAGACGTGGCCACCATATGGTGTTCCGACAGTGGCCGCTCGGGCGAACACGCCCCTCCAAACGGAATCGGGCGTTCTCACTCTTCCCCGCTCCCCGAATCCGCACTCGATGTCGTCCCAGACTTGGCCCTCGAAGAGCATGTCGTGCCTCCACCGCTCCACGCGCAAAATCTCTTCGACGGCATGCTACCAAGGGAACTTCGGCTTCGCATCTTCTCTGCTCTGATCTCTCTTCATGAAGCAGATCACGAGAAGCTGAACAGTAACGGCAAGTGGTCGGTCCAAGCTGCATGCTCGTCCAAGAATCGTTGGGTTGGACGGAATCGCGCCATGCGAGAACTCGTCAAGCTGAGTAGGGTGGGTATACTTGATTCCCGTCCTGTTGATTCGGTGAATCAGTCATGAACTCAGGTGTCCAAGTCATGGCGCACGCTAGTCTTTGACGGCCAGCTCTGGCAATCCGTTGATCTGCGCGCGTTCCCTGCCATATCGACCAGCTTCCTTGCCTCTCTTGTCCAGCTTTCCGGTCCGTTCATAAAGAGTCTCGATCTATCAGGGCATACGTACCTGTCACCGACTGCGCTGATCAATATAGCTGGTGGCCTCTGCGTGTGCTTAGCACCCATCTACAATTTCACCTACACACAGCTAACCGCGATCACCTTGCAAGGCTGTACCTCCCTGACGACCCAGTCGCTCCACAGTCTTCTCGTTCGGTCACCATTTCTGAGCAGCTTAAACGTAAAGGGATTATGGGCTGTTACGAACGCTACCTTCGACGTGCTTGCGCTCTGCTCACACCTCACATCGCTGAATATGAGTCGATGCCCCAACATTGATGGAGACGGTGTCCGCGCGTTTGCAACAGCGGTGACGGCACGAGGCGCTCGCCTCGTACTGAAGGAGCTCAGGTTATCCGGGCTTCTTATGGTCAACGATGATGCGCTGGCGATGCTGGGCAAAGCTGCGCCCCATCTGGAAGTCCTTGATCTGAGCTACTGTCATACTCTGCACAATTCTGCTTTGGAGGCGTTCGTGTCCAGCACGGAGGATAAAAACGATTTTGGAGAGACCGTTTTGCTGACACCTCGGGAAGCAGGAAGGGATCCAAGGGATTGGCGTCGGTACAGGCGACGCGTAACGGCCCTCAGACATATCGCGCTCTCCAGCTGTAGCATGCTCACGGATACTGCTTGCTCGAACCTCGCTCATGCGGTACCGCGCTTAGAATTCCTTGAGCTTGCGGGAATCGGAGAGACGCTCAAAGACGATGGTCTTGTACACCTTCTAGGCACCACCCCATTCATTCGGAAAGTCGACCTGGAAGGCGCTCGCGACATTACGGATGCGGTTCTCGAGGTAATCACTCCGGAGCCTGCTGTGGAAAGAGAGGATGAGCCCTTGCCCAGGAGGTCAGAGCCACCTCAGCCCGGTCATGCCCTGGAACACTTGACAGTGTCCAGTGCGAGCAATTTGACCAATGATGCATTCGTGGCGCTCATCCGCGGTTGCCCAAAGCTACGAGTCCTGGAGGCGGACAGCACACCTATATCCGGGACAGTACTCAAGGAATTTGTTCGAAAGGTCCGTGAACGAGGCATCAACGACGCGGGGCTGGTTGTCGTAGATTGTCACTCGGTCGGGGAACGCTCTGTCAAGGACGTGGCGGCAAACACGCGTCCCCGCATGGGGTGGCGTTCATGGGAGGCGAGGAAGCTAGGATATCTGGATGGCAGGGACGGCGAGGATCTCAAAGTCGGACAAGACGAATGTGACGAGAAGAGAGTGGTCATCAAGTCATTCTACAGCTGGCAGACTGTCGACGCAGTACGGCGTGCCAGAGAACGAAGGAAAAAGGCGAACAAGAAAGCACGGAGCGCGTCGGGACCTATGAGCGAACCCGAAGAGGGTGGGAGGTTGTGGAAGACGAAGTGGTGGGTGGGTACCAGGGTATCTTCTGGAAGTAATACGCCCAGTGATGACGACGAGCGGAGCGGGTGTGTAGTGATGTGATGGTGTGTAGTGATATGATGGCGATGAGGTTATGTATTTTTATCTTGGACTGTGTCCTTCCGTACTCTTCCACTTGCGCTCAGTATCTACTGATTGCTCTCGACTTACATATCACGGACCGGTAGCGTGTATCTGCGCATCTTATAAAAATCAGTGTACAAATGTGAGACATAGAAAGATGGAGTATCTTACAGGGATACGATTCATGACTTTTTTGCTTTATGTTTGGCCTTCTTGGCAGCCTTTTTTGCCTTTCGGTCTTGTGATGTTGAAGCATATACCCCTCGTGAGGAGTCCGGTGTTGACTGCATTGATGTGGAATGCTTTGCTTGGTTGCTATGGACTGTTACCTGGGATGTCGACGCTGAGGTCGACAAATCATTGAATCCTGGACGCCGTCAGATATAAATACGGTGAGAGGATGCACTAAAGGACCCACCAGAGAATGAATCTACACGAGGTCTTTTACGCCTTGGCAACGAATATCCGTCTTCCAACGCTCGTCCCTTGCCTTTATCTAGCGCTGCAGAGCTTGCATGTTCGGCGGGACCACTTGTATCCATCACCTCTTTGTCTTCGTCAATCGCTTCTTCAAACAGTTGGAGGTCTTCTTCTTCCTCTCCTCTCAGTTCCTCGAGCTCTTTCTCGTATTCCGCGCGCGCGACCATCTTTCTAGTGACCTTGACCGGAACACGCTCGCCGGTGGAACTGAAACTTGTCGCTGGCACGGCATCGGACGGTTCGTCGACCAACTGCGCGTTCTTTGCCTGAGCAATAGCATGTTTGATGAACCGAGTGGCAGCTCCCTTGTCTATGCCGAGCTTGCCTGTCCGTGTTGTGTCAAATGCAGACTGCGACAAAAAAAATTGAGGTCATACGTTTTTCATTGGATTCTTCTGCATGCTTGATCTTGTCAAAGTACTGACGGACGCGTTCCTGAGAGGTGGATTTTCTGGGCTGATGAAGTGCGAATCCAAAAGGGGTACGCACGAGTTCAGCGACGACACGATGGGACTTGGGATCTATGCCACGACTCTTCAGGTACACTATGGGGGACGTCAGGGCGTCGACCCTCGGTGCGCCACGAGCTCACCCACCGAAGATGAGGTCATATACGACATAGGGAATGACGACCTGCAGCTTTGCCTGCTGGATGGTGTCGAGCGCGAGCAAGGTTTCAGGGAGCGGTTTGGCGAGCAGTGGTTCGAGCTGTGATTCAAGGTCGTCAAGCGATTTGTCGAGCTTCGCGAGTCTGGAACGAAGCTTGGAGGTGTCTGTCGACATGGCGGTGTGCGATCTCGCGTTCAGGACCGCGTGTGACTGATCTGCTTGGTGGCGGTGTCACTCAGCAAGCACCACCACCATGGTGAGGCGACTCTTGTTCTCATGCTTACCGTCTGACATGCTTTGGCGCAGTCATCCGAGCTGAGATACACTGCAAACACGCAGTTGGAGCACTGTGTGTCTCGATATTTTTGACCGACACTGCCAGCGTGCTGACATTGGTTTGAGTGCATGCCAGGTACACGGGAACAGGTATGTATGCCATCCTCAGACCCGTCGGCTGCTAACAGCGCGTGGTTGTCCAAAGGACACGCCGACCTGACTAAATTGTAAGTCTCACGTCAGTCGCATTGGACAGGTATTGCTCATGTGTTTCCGCAGTGACTGGGTGGCCCACCAACACCGAGACACGCTCGCGTCCATCGTCGGTCACCCGTCGTTGACATCCTATCTGGCTATTGCGGACGGGGAGGCGATTGGGAGAGTCAAGTTTGAGATGACAGAGGTATGGTTCGTGGCGGCCTCTATATGGGATGCTCATGACCTCGGTGCAGCGGATGCTCCAACCTTGCGGCCCGCCTCCACGCAAGGACGAGGACTGAGGTTGTACTCTTTCCTCGATGAGGGGCTCCTCCAAACTACACCCTGTCAGCGTATGCTCGTAGTGGGCGCTTTACTACGATACACGAATCGTCTCTTTTCCCCTTTGACTGTATCATGTGCACGGCTGACGATGTGAGCGGGGGATGCCGTGTGAAAACCGGCTCCTCCTTTCAATGTCGATCGTGTTTGCGTTGCGCTGCTCTGCGGTACCGAAGGGGACTGCAAGAGCCGTTGACATGTAGTCCGGGATGGTCCGAGGTGCAGGCAGGCAATCGTAGGATCACGGAAGTATGACGGGCGCAAATTCCTGCGGTCGTCCCATGCAGATAGATTGGACACGGCTAGCAACTTTTTGGGAGTAATTCGTTGGAGAAAACGCGGGGATGTGCGACAACCCGAGCTGCGATGTATGACCAATGGGATATGACGACCAGGAAATTCGGCGTGCGTGTCTTTCCGGGGGGTGCGCGCGACACTTTTCCGGGCGTCGGAGGGATGGCCGCTTATGGGTACGGCTTTGTCCCATCGTGGACATGTCCGACGGTTTTCTCCTCGAGTACTGACTTTTGAGCAGGTCAGGGAGTGGAAACATGGCCCAGAGGGTGGATTTGCCGGGACCACAGCCCGGGCGATGCATGACACACCCGAGCAGCGTCGGCGATAAAATGATCACTGCATCAAGGTCAGCTTCCGGATGAATATTAGGATGCGGTGCCTTGGCCTTCCTGCTCTCCTGCCATCAAAGCGCCCCCGTCTGCCCATCCACCCCGCTCCCATCCGCCTCGTGCCCCGTCCTCCCTTTGTCCCATCCCCACAAAGCGCTTTGGCAGCCGTCCACCCAAGCTTTGGCGTCGTGCCGCGGTCTTATACGCCATCATGCCCCATCGCCTTTCAGTACCGTTTCCCTTTCTCCCCTTGCTCGACGACGAGGACGACCAGTTCCCCCCCGACAATCCACATTCCTCTCCACGCCCTTGTTTCCGTCTCTGTCTCGATTCCCCTGACCCACACTGCGCCAGCGACTTCCGTCATCGCCCCCATTCGATATTCAGTATCGACTCGGGCTATTTCAGCATAATGGGCAAAGATTCCCCTATATCCAGATCATTCAGTCGAAAGCCATCCGCGGCAGACCTGCGACCTCCCCTCGTTCCCGTCAAAAGCATCACCGACGCCACCCAGGAGTCCCCCAAGCGCGAGGGCGTCATCAAGAGTTTGCTTAGGAAGAAAAAAAAGTCCTTGACTTCACCTTCTCCAGCCGATCACGACCCCTTCACGCCCAGTTCGCCCCGTCGCATTCCACTAGACGACCAGGTACCACGTAGACAGCCACGTTCTCTCTCCCTCTCTCCTCCACGTCCTGGCCCGCGCAATTCGTTCGTAGATGCCTTTGAGCGGTTGGACCACTTTATCGTGCGAGGTAGCATGAAGCATCATCCATATCCACGCGACGACGCCCCCTATATGCTTGCATACGATAGAGCTCTTCTAGACAAGTGCGTCCTGCACCCACGACTGGTCGTCTGCCCCCTCTGACCCTTGTATAGCGACAGGTTCTCAGAAATCCTCTTGCGCCGTCTTAATCGCAACCATTCCCCGACATTCCATGATTTCCGGCTCGCCCCTCCAAAGACTATCCTCGATCTTGGATGTGGGCCCGGCACATGGGCAGTCGAAGCTGCAGAATTCTGGCCGGCTTCTCAGGTCATCGGCTTCGACCTTCTGGATCCCACTCGCTTGCGCGGTGGCATGGAATCGCCCATTAACGTACAGTGGAAACAAGGCAATTTGTGGGTGCTTCGCTCACTAAACGCCGCATATATGCTCACGGTTCACGTTAGCGTTAAATATAAACTGCCATTTCCAAAGAACACGTTCGATCTCGTCCGAATGGCCAATCTATCCCTCTGTGTTCCCTACGACAGATGGGAGCATGTCCTCTCAGAAGCCAGAAGAGTCTTGGCTCGTGGTGGACGTCTTGAACTGATAGACGACCATCTCTATTTTCCCTACACCAAGCGCCCACCACAGCCACCAGGCGCCCACTCGCGACCGTCGTCCTCTTCATTCGATGATGTCATTGACATTGGAATCGAAAAGGACATAGACACTGAACACCGAGATCGTGGTGGAGGCGATGACGTTCGTGAGGGCAATCATAGTGACCGTAACAATGATCTCGACGAAGACGAAGACGACGAGGATTTTGTCAGTACCAAGAGCCGTTTTTCCACTTTCATGGACGCAGACGACTGGCCCCCTGTGCCCCCCTACGACCCAGTTGCTGAGTGGCATCGAAATGTGGGCGACTCCAAGTCCTTGGAGGACCTCTTTGAAGACATGCTTTGGCGCAAGTTCTCCATACACCCTCGACCAAGCAAATTCCTTGATAACGTCATCGACCAAGTTTTCGGACGATACAACCAATGCAGACTTCACGAGTTCAATCTATACCTAGCGCCACCCTCGGGCCAAGACTCTGATGATTCCTCCATCGGAAGCTCGGAGAGCCAGGGAAGTGCTTCGCTCAAGAAAGCCAGCAAGGACTTTGCTAAATGGGTCACAAATGCTGATTGGGATCATCACAAGGAGAAGGAGAAGAGACAGCGTACGAAAGGCGACCGCTCGAGTGAAGAGAGTAACTACCGTCTTTCCATGGTCCCAGATACGATCAGCGCCAAGGCTGCTGGCCGCCTCGGAATCAAGCCTGCCCTATCTCAATCAACCCACTCCGCCCAATCCCCTGGCCTTATACTTTGGCCTTCCACGTTCATCCCTATAGCGCCCCTTGAGCTCGAAATGCATGCCTGCAAGCATCTACATTCACTCATTGGATCCAAGGCTGCCCTCGCCGAATTCATGCAGGAGGTCGCTATTGAACAGAAGCTGCCATTTGATCAACAAATGGTGGACGACCTTGTGTGGGACTATGAGAGGTACGTGACATAACACCAGAGATAGGTACTGCAAGGGATTCAATATGTTGCCAGCTTTCGCCGGAAACGGTTCAATTGGCCATCAGAGTGTCCTGACACCCACATCGAACCCTCTGACCTTGTAACAGCCACTCCTCGATCAAACACATTCCGCACCTCACCCGAGGAATTGCCCCAGGCACGTCCTCGCACGAGCTCCGGGATCATGAGCATGAGCCCTCCACCCGATCCCCTATTCCCGCGTGAGAAACTTGACTTTGTACGCTCAATCAGGGTGTACAGTGCCACAAAGAATGATGAGGAAGCCCATGTATTGTGACCACCGCGACACCCATCCCTGCCATCATTGTCTGTTTGTCATACCCACCTCTGCGCATACCTTCTATCAGTATATGTCCGTCCCTTCTGACAGGACCTCGCACGCTCTTTGCTCCCCGTGTTATATTTGTTTGCTTTCACGGCGCTCATCATTCAGCTATAGTACCGATGCTTGTATTTTATTTGCTTCGGACCCACCTTCCTTGATACTCGCGTCCCAGTGCTTTCTAGATCCTTCTTTCTATCATTATTCTGTGCGTCTGCGTGGTTGTGGATAGTATCCTAGGATCGAGCACAGCTTGTGTTCACCTGTATTTTTACGTTCCTTGCAGACAGCCTAATAAGATTTCAGATTGATGCAGAGAGCTGAACTTGCTTGACGGGGGGTACCAGATGCCATCTTGAATTAGCCCCCTTGAATTAGCCCCTTGCCTTTGCCGGCTCCCTCATTCCACTTCATGTTCTCAGCAAGTGCGCATGTAATCAGGGCTGAAGAGAAAGAATTCACAACGACAGAGAAGTAATGCGGTCTGTCGAGGCTAAAGAACATGGAGTAATACTGTCCAGAAACTAGGCCACTTATTATTACCTATGTTCTCGCGACGTGCAAATTACACAGTGGATCATTCCTGATATCGCTGTCTGCCCTCAGCTACAGATGACACGGGAAAGTCAGCCATCGTCAAGCATTCAGAACCAGACATACCCAGTGGTACAAGACCTCTACGAGGCGTCGGACATCCTTGACAAATTCTTCTTGCGTGGCGTCCGCTTCCCTGATGGAGAATGTCGGGCCTTCGTATGAGGCGCGATTTCCTTCCTCGTCGCGGGCGTACGCCAAAAACATCCATTTTCTTCCGTCAGACAAACAATACCGAACTGTCTGATTGCTAAATGGACATTAATCAATAATATGAAAAGTAAGTAAGTTGAACACGCACCCGGTTACCTCGCTCAAAGCGACAGCCTGGCTTGTGGCTTCTGGAATGCAATCCAACAAAATTCCTGTATTGCGCTTTGCTTCAATCAACAAAACGGGGGTTTTGACATGCGCCATAAGTTCCTGAATCGCATAGCAAAGCACATTGTCTAGGCAACGTTATCAGGCAACGCTGCACCTTTTGAATGAAAATGGCACGCACCGCGATTTTTTACATCTTGATAGGTGCCAATACCATAGTCCACATGTCCGGTGAGCCACACGCTGTATTCGTTCTTTGCATTCTGCACCAGCACGCCATCACCAGATGCAATTCGCATCTCTGGAAATATCACCACGGGGAGTTTCTCTTCTGCGTCAAGGGAGATGTCGGCGAGCGTCAGAAGGACAGCATCGAGGGTCATTCGAGCGCCTGCTTCGAGCTGCATACACGAGTTATCGTGTCATTTTCCGAATTCCGAATACAACATTTTGGACACACCCTCCTACCAATCGAGCGATGGATGCGGTTGATTTGTGCACAAAGGGCGCTCATGTGCTTGGCGATATCCGAACGGGCTTGGATTGCAGTCTCGTCGAACTGCATGAGCTTTCACTCTACTCCCATGTTTGAGAGATCAGAGTGTTGTACAACAGAAAACGAAATTTGCTGCAAAGCTAAGGAAGGAGACGCGAAAGATATTTTAGATTCGACTCACATTTTTCTTTACTTTGCCGTCAAGGATATCCTGTAGCGCATCAGCGTACTCCTCGAGTTGTGCCACTTCGCGGTCGGCCCCCTCGACCTGTTCCAACTTCTTCCGCAGCTGGTCTACTAGCTTTCGGACGGACGGCATTGTCGGCAAGTCAGATGAAGTTTCGTGGGCACTCTTCTTGCGTTTGCTAGGTCTATCTTCCATGGTCGTTGCAGGAAATGGCAGCAGGCGATGGGGGAACGAGACATGACAGACCAGACCGTCTGTTCTATAAGCCCCTCGGGGAGGCGGCTGACGAATGCTGGCAGGGGCACGATTGGCCCAATCAAGTAGAAACCCCTCACCGGCCTCACCCGCGGCCGGGCGCGTACCAAATGCGACCCAGACAAGCTTTGCCCCGAGTCGGTGACCTTCACCTTCTGGCTTACGCTGTGCCTTCCGCTGCAGCACACACCCTGAGTTTTTAAAACGAGAACTCTCGCGATTGACGGCTCCAGGTGCCCAGCACGCGCGCGGTTCGCCAGTGCACGCGGTACCTGCTAGGAGCCCATGCTCGTGCCATCGTCGCCTCGTCTCGCTACGCAGCGCACACCATCAGAGAAGACGATTGGTTTGATTTGACGTCGTATCGGCATGTGGGTCTGCTCGTCCTTCCTTTCTGAAGTGAGGGAGCTCAACTTGTCTGACAAGACAGGCCCGGGGGACGGAGAGTCGACGTGGTTTCCCGAACTGTGACCCCGGTGGCGGTGCCGGCGGCGAGCCAATGGGGAGCGGCGCCGCATGTTTGTTTCCCGGCATAAGTGTCTTTATCTACGGTTCCGCACCAGTCGGTCCGCCCTCGTGCAGTGCACTGACATGGCACCAGGCGCTGTCGCGAGCTAGTCGCTTTTGTTGGCTTCCTTATTCTGTCTCACGCTCTGAACGAATATGCGTGCAGCCAGGACGAAGAGAAATAATTTAAAACAGAAAAAAGGGGATGAGGAGTGCACGAGTCCGTCAAGGCCAAAGAACGAGTAATAATCCAAAACCCGAGCTGCTCGTCGCCTATGTAGAATCGTCATGCAGTTCACACAGCGGATCATTCCTGATATCGCTGTCTGCCCTCAGCTACGCATGACATGGAAAAGTCAGCCATCATCACAATTCCCCTTCGGAACTAGACATACCCAGTAGTACAAGACCTCTACGAGGCGTCGGACATCCTTGACAAATTCCTCCTGCACGGCGTGTGCTTCCATGATTGAGAGCACTGGGCCTTCATACGAGATGCGATTCCCTTCCTTGTCACGGGTGTATGCCAAAAACATCCAGTCACTTCCATCGGACAAACAATACCGAATAGTCTGATTGCTAGATGGGAATTAGTCAATAGTATGAAAAGCAAATAAGTTGAACACACCCGGTTACCTCGCTCAAAGCAACAGCCTGACTTGTGGCTTCTGGAATGCAATCCACTAATAATTCCCCATCACGTTTCGCATCGACAAATGTAACACCATTTCTAGCATATAACATAAGATCGTGAAGTGCACAGTAAAGCACATTGTCTAGGCAACGTCATCAAACAACGCTGCACCTTTTAAATGAGAATGGCACGCACTGCGAAACTCGGCATCTCGATAGGTGCAGATCCCATAGTCCACATTTCCGGTGAGCCACACGTTGTACTCGTTCTTCGCATTCTGCACCAGCACGCCGTCGCTGGGTCCAATTTGCATGTGTGGGAATATCGCCATGGGATGCTTTTCTCCTGCATCAAGGGATATGTCGGCGAGCGTCAGAAGAACGGCACAGAGGATCATTCGAGCGCCTGGTCCCAAC
The DNA here is from genome assembly GCA_038090195.1 of Boletellus deceptivus. Lineage (NCBI taxonomy): Eukaryota > Fungi > Basidiomycota > Agaricomycetes > Boletales > Boletaceae > Boletellus > Boletellus deceptivus. The sequence goes on from JBBPMG010000012.1 coordinate 143,612, forward strand.
TGCATGCACGGGTTACAGTGTCATTCTCCAAATACAACAAATTGGACTTACTCTCCTATTGGTCGAGCGAGAGATTCTATTGATATGTAAACAAAGGGCGTCTCCGTGCTTGGAATCGATATCCGAAGCCGCGATACGGGATTGGATCGCTGTCTCGTTGAACCCCAGTTGCTTTCGCTCTACTCCCAGGTTTAGGAGATCGGAACGTTGTACAGCAGAAAACGGAATCTCCTGCAGAAGTTGAGGATGGAGACGCAAAAGATATTTTAGATTCAACTCACAAACTCCTCTGTATTGTCAAAGATATCCTGCAGCGCGTCGACGTGCCCCATGGTCTCCTCCATTTCGACCTCGGTTTCTTCGATCCCACTCGACTCACCCTGTAAAACATTCAGTTGGTGTCGGGAAAGCTGCGTGTTCGCCAGCCGACTGTGGTAAGATCTTGGATACTCCCCTTGTGTTTGCAACTTTTCCCTACAGCTCCGGACATGATTGTGACGGAAGAGCTATGTGGGTGACATAATCAGTTTGTCGCGGGGCAAAGTGGTGCGCGAGCTCAAATCAGGAGGTGAGATCTATAATCAGGCTTTAATAAGCGTATGAGGACGAATGTTCGGCCGAGCGTAACTTGTACTTGTTTGGTCCTAATGGACACGGACGCGGACTAAAGTCCACACTTCGCAGCACTAGTACGTCTTTATTTCATTCTTACTCTTTAGACTCGGGAATGCCCACTTGCGTCGGCGAAACCTTGCTTGATATGTGCCTGTGTCAGTTGGATCAGGTTGGCAACGCCGCAGTTGCACTGTCACCGGGGGGTCTGCTGAGAGAATGTAGAAGGATCGTGCAAGATGGGACGTCAAGCTTACCAGCGACGAGACGGCGGTTTCGGGAGTATCGGGCTCCATCTAGTGTGCTGCGAACGAGCCACAGCGACGTTAGAACGAGTCGGCAAGCACGCGGAACGACGTGCCAGCGGATACGCGCCATACAAGCCTCGAAACGGCGAGCTGATCGCACCGGATGACGAAGCGGATACGTTGGGAGCGTCGCATGGCAACGAATACACTAGGAATGGCCCGAAGCGACTGGTTGCGCCAGAATGCGAGCGGCCCGTCGAGGTGATCGCGCAGAGTCAAGGGTGTTGGGGACGATAGGGAGAAGTGAGATGGATAGTGCAATGAGCGACGCGCGCCGCGAATCAAAACGAGACCGCGACCTAAAGAAAAACTTGAAGCAGGCGAACGTAGTACGAATGAAGGATAGCAGACATACCTAGGCATCCCACACCACCCACAAAGCATCACAGACGCCTATAGAATAGCTAAACCCACCACGAGCTCCCTGGTCAAGCTGGGCTTTTATGGGGCCACATAGGGCCCAAAGCCCAAAGCCTCTGTTCTCACGAGGCTACGATGGAGGTACATACGAAATTGTCAAGTTGGGCGTGCGACGAGGTATCGCACAGAACGTGATGTGGAGTAAGCGTTCCGTGTTGCGATTGGGCAATCTATGAGTTGGCATCGGGGACCGGCCACCACGAGACTGCCAACCCTGTTGATTCATGAATTTTCCTGATTCTGTTGTCGTTGATTCTGACAAAGAAGTGGTTGCTAAACCAAAGGAGGCCATACCACGGTTCTGGTCCCACTTTAACACCGACTCGTACTTGCCCATCACCACGCTCGGACAGATTTCCCAGTCACTGTCACGATTCCATCGCCACGTGGAGAATATTTGGCTGCATAGACCCGCTGATAATCTGAGTGTTTGCACTTTTTGCTGTTGCGACTTGCGAGACCCCAAATTGGGGCTGTGCCATTCTGGCCAGTGGCAAACACGAGTCGTTCGAGTCCAGCGACGTCCCAGATGGTCGCCTGGGAAAGACTTGTGCGTGGTTCGTCGTGTCCCAAACTAACACAAGGTCCTAGCTGAGACGAATCTGCCGTAGTG